>NW_019104557.1:809651-827625 GCF_001995035.1 Momordica charantia | reverse complement strand
TTTGATTTTTGGTTCTTCTGGTTAGGGTTTTAAAAACGAACTTCGTGTTTTTTTGGGTGATTTTCTTTTGAGCTTTTCTTGATGTTTCAGCGGTACGAAGAACGCGTTATCATTATAAGTTCCAAAGACAAAGAGAATTCGGTTACTGATGCGGAGAAAGCACTTCAGCAGATTGCAGCACTCATATTGAAGGTCATTCAATGCTAATTGATAAAATGTGCAATGGATATGAGAAATTTATTTGCTTTTGTGGCAGCCCAAAGGGGGGGTCAAGGCATTTGGCATGTGCTATCTTATTTATTACATTGTATAGTTTAGAGTCATAATTTGTGTTAGCTGCGGGTAGTGGTGGAAATCTAATTAGTTGATAATATACGGTTTTCAATTCTAGTAAGGTTAATCTTCTGGTTTGTCAGATCAGTAGAATTCTAATTGTAGCTTTAATTTGTATTAATTAATTGATTGCACGGACATAAATGATCACTCATTTGACATTTTTGCATAGCATTCTTAATGGGTTTAAGTTTTTAAGTGCCCCTAATCATTAACAAGCAAAGTTTTTTGGGGTCTTCGTCTTTTCTTAATAAGTTTTTTGCCCTTCACATATTAGTTTCCTTTTTTGTGTTTCCCCCTTTTTTCTTAATAAGGTCTTTAGTTTGACATATTCTTCACCCACTTATGAATATTGAAGAATTTTCTATGCCAAGGCATTGAGGAGGGGAGGGTATCTACATTTTGTGAGATGGGAAGTTGTTACCAATGGGTGACGGGGGTGCGCTAGGTCTAGAGAATTTGGCAAATAAGATTCTAACTCTATTGGGCAAGTGGTGGTTGTGCTTCTCTTTGAGCTTGATTCTTTGTGATACAAGATTATAGTGAGGAAGTATGGTTGTTAGTTTGAAAAACGGTTACACTTGTGCTCTTTAAGGGCATATTCAGTAGTCTTTATATAGCCATTTCCCATTGCTTACTAGGCTTTAATAACTGCATCAAATTTTCTATAAGGAAAATGGGGCCCGCATGTAGTTCTGGGAAGATGTGGATAGGTAAAGGATCCCTTTGACTTTCATTCCCTCTTTAATGCTTCAAAAATAGACATTGGTTAATTCAATGTTATCTCATAGTAATGATTTTCTTACCTTTTCTCTTGGTTTTGATTTTCATTTTAGAAGGCCTCTTAGTCTATATTGAGTCCCAATAGTTGTGTAATCTTCTTCTGTTTTGATATGGAAGTGCCAATCTCAAAGCAGATTAAGTTTTGTGTGATGTTGAGTCGATCACAAGACTTGTCTAATTTTTTTTTTTTAAAGATTTGTCTAATCTTCTTTTGACTTTGTTGGAGAAAGGTTAATCTCAAAGAAGATCAAGTTCTTTTGTATTGGTTTCTTTGGGGACGGTAAACATTGTGGTAATTGTCCAAAGATCTTCATCCATTATTTTGGATCCCTAGTGATGCATATTGTGCAGGAAGGCATCAAAGAATTTAGATCAATGTCACTTCACCGTGAAACTTTAAAACAGTTTTTACTTTTGGGGCACATTTTGGAGTCAATTTGGCTACAATCAGAGGTTGCAAAGAAATGTTGGAGGTGCTTATTAATAATCCTCCATTCCATAAAAGGTTTCAGGTTCTTTAGCCAGTGGCTTTTTTTTTCGCTATTTTGTGGAATTTGTTGTCAGAGAGAAATAGGAGATTTTTAGGGATACACATAAAAGTCTTGGGAGGAGGTCCGGAGCGTGGCAAATTTAAATGTTTCTCTCTGGGTCTTCTTGTTTAATGAGCTTTGTAAATATCCTTTACTTTTTGTTTTTAAAAATTGGAGCAATATCTTGTAATTTTTGCTTCTATTTGCTCTTTTGTTTGGGCATTTCTTTCCTATAGGCCCTTCCTTTGTACTTTCATTTGTCTCAATAAAAGTTGGTTTTTTTTATCCCAAAATAATGAAACATATTCCTTATCCATCATGGTTGGAAGCTAACTTCATGATTTTTTTTCCCTGCATTGACGTGTATAATGTGGTTGTGATGATGGGAGGCAATCGGTGGAAATGACTTATGAAAATGTTGTGTTGAAGACAACAATACAAAAATTTCAATAAGATGCTGAAAACTCTAGTCCACATTGATTCCCTTCAAAATTTTGATCTCTTTCCATATATCAATAAATTAAATATTTATATAGAAATTCGAAGATAATGCTTGAAAGTATTGATTTTCAAGGCAGCGTAAAAGCACTTCCATCAAATAGATGGTTCTTTTCTTTTTTTCTTTTTTGTTTTATTTTTTTATTATTGTTGTTTTTTTCAAATAACCATGCATGTCTGAGCTAGCCTACACGCACCTTGGCAAATCTTACTTTAACCCTCCTATATCAGGAGTCATCATTTGAATGTACAAATATGGATTGCCAATAACCTGTAAACTTGTTAAATTATACTTTTCGATAAGACATAAATTCCCCTTCTTGAAGTGCTGATGTTCTCGTGATAGAATGATAATGTCTCACATTTATTTTAGATTGTTTTTTGAGAAATTTGTATCTGCTGCTTCTTTTTTAATTATACTTTTACAGGAAGATGGTACCAGCATTGAGGAACTAAAGGTTGGATCAGGGCATGTGGCTGCCAATACTATAAGACTCCTAATTGCAGGATCTCAAGCAGGTTCTTTGATTGGTGCCTCAGGTCAAAATATTGAGAAATTGAGGAATTCTTCTGGTGCGACAATTACAATTCTTGCTCCCAATCAGTTACCTCTCTGTGCGTCTGCTCATGAATCAGACCGAGTGGTGCAAGTGAGTTCTTTCACATTGACGGAAGTTAGAATATCGATTATTTACCATTCTTTTTGGCTTCCTATCATGGTCATCACCTCCATTTTGTTTGTATTATAATAATATGACCAGTGTTACAACTATTCTTTATGCTATTTCATTTAAAAATTGAGTGAGATGTTTTAGTAGTTGTCCGCTACGAGTAGTGAGGTGAAAACAATCTTTTGGTTCTACTTTTATAATGTTTGTAAACGTCTGCTGACAAAATAAAATCTCAACTTTCATCCATAAGGTGGAGCTACTTCTTATTGGGTGATATTTAATAGTAACACACAATACACTTTCACACTTTTGTAATGTTTGGCTAGGAATGCATATTGTGCGGTCAACGTCATCAGGATATGAATAGGAGAGTGTTTAGTCTTTCTTTTATATTGTATCGTGGTTCTTAAGGGATAATTAATCTGAAGATACATTTTTATTAGAAAGAATCTTCACGTATATTCAATTATATGAATATTTTAAAATATAGTTATGTGTATGTGTACTTGCTGTCATTTATTAGTATTTTAATTGTAAAAGATCTATAGTTATTTTATAAAGATTGTAACTTAGAGTTTTAAGGGGGCTTGGGGCTTAGTAAAAAAAGAAGCATTGTGTAATTGTGCTGATCCAAATATAGTTCTTCTCTGAGAAACACAATTAGCTTGGAATCCTTGGATTGAAAGAAATTTGATCATAGCTTTGAGTTCAAGATTTGTAGGTGGGAGCTCTTCACGAGTCACAAATTACCTTGTGGAAGGAATTTTTGATAAAAGTTGTTTAAACTATCTTATTTTTCTCGAGATTTTTTATTTTTATTTATTTTTTTAATAATGAGAAACCAAGCTTTCATTGAGGAACTTGAATACAAGGGCATACAAAAAAACCAACTTCTCAAAATGAGAACCTAACAAATGGACCCCAATCCAAAATAATAAAACTTCCTAAGTGATAACTACAAATAGTTTAGTAATCGAGGCCCATAAAGAGGTATTAAATCTAACATCCTCCCACACGTCTTTTCAGGACTTCTTCACTTCTCTGAAAATTATACCATTTCTCTCAAGCCATAAATCTCCCGAAATAGCAAAAAAACAAGTATGGAAGAGAACTATCCCCTTATCACAAAAGGGAGGGTAATGGAGAACCTTCTCTATCATAGAACAACAATCCCTGTTAATGCCTACAAGATCTCAAAAGCTGAAGCAATGCGACTTCCTAAAGCCTGAGCAAACAAAAACCTGGAAAAAAATATGTTCAAGATCATGTGACACAAGTTTGCACAGATTGCACCACTTTGTGCCCAATACAAAGGAGGAAGGCATAATGAAGGTCACTGAATGCAACCTCTTATCTTCCCCCTTTAGAAAAGAAAGCCTTCTTCCAAGAAGAAAGATGCTTTTGAACCTTTTCCAAGATAGGGTCCCAAAATGTCAACCTCCTCGAATTGCTTCCCAAGGGGAGCCTGAGGTAAGAGGAAGGAAAAATATTCACCTCACAACTCCTCAAGACAATTCTATTGGATAGGTTTTTGAAGTCCATTGCCTCCCTTCTTAACATGATAGGAGAGGATTTTGGGGATTTATGAGCCTGGTTGGTATTTGTCATAATCATAACCATTAGGATATTTAAGGAGATTCTAACGTCAATTAATGACTGGTTGAAAAATTCTTTAGAAGTTAGCTAAGATATCCTTTGATGAAGTGTTTATTTCTATATTTATGTGTAATGTTGAAGACTTACTCAATGTAACACGATTTTAGCCAATATTCCAATCTATTACATGCCTTTGTTTCAAATGCCTCCAAAACTGTGTAAGCAAATTGAAAGGGATATGCATCTTTTCCTGGGAAGGCAACTCGGAAGGGAATTTGAAACATTTAGTATGTTGTAATATCTCTTCCATTTCACTTGAAGAAAGTTGGCATGGGCATTGGTAATCTCAAACAGAAAAATCAAGCTCTTTTAGCTAAATGGGGTTGGTGATTCACTCAAGAAGCTACTTCTCTTTGGCTTTTAGTTGTGGTCAGCATCTATGATTTGGATCTGAACGATTGACACTCTTTGGAAAGGAAAAATGGTTGTTTTATAAATGCCCCTGGTTTAACATTTTCAAGCATTGGAGTAATGTCCAGCATCATTCCTCTTTTAAAGTGGCAAATGGTAGACGTATACTCTTTTGGCAAAATGTTAGGTTTGGTGAACTTTGTGTTGAAGGATTGATTTTCTCACTTGTACAGGGGTTATTAAATCTAGTTTTTGCTCCATTTCTGTTAATTTGGATGGTCTTACATCCTCTTGGAACCCTTAAACCCATAGAAGCCTTAAAGACTTGGAGGACAAGGAGTATACTGCTCTCCATCTATGACAAATGTGGATAGATCTCTCATATCAGAGGAAACTCTTTTGGTAATGGGAATTCTAATTGCCCAAAGAAGGTCAGTGTGTTTGATTGGAATTGCAGGGAAATTTGAATACCTCAGATATCCTTCTAAAGAAGCTCCTCAACTTGTCTCTTCAGCCTTCTTTTTGTGTTATGGGTTACTCTCCCAGCAAATGTCAGGCTCATTTATGCTTCCAATGCCCTTTTGTATTGAATTGTTGGTGGTTGCTGTTTTCTTTCTTCAATGTTATTTGGGTTTTTTTTAGAAGACTCAAAAGGCAATTTGTTGCAATTGTTGCACAGTCCTTCTCTTTCCCCGAAGGCTGGGTTAGTGTGGTCAAAGCCATTTTGTCGGAATTATGATTAAAGAGGAATCAAAGAATTTTTCACGACAAGGATTCGTTTGAATGTTTTGAATTAACCAAGATCAAAGTGGTGTTCTATTTCATCTTTGTTTAAGAACTATTCTTCCGGCATTATTTATGGTTCTTGGAATGCCTTTATTTATTCTTCTTAGCTTTTTGGTATTTCCATGTATTTCTTTCCGGATCTTATTTTCTCCTTTGTTGCTTTTCTCACTTCTTTTGGAGTTTGTATCCTTGAACAATTTTATTTATTTTCATACATCAATGAGAATTTTGTATGTTGTTCAAAAAAAAAAAAAATCATAGGATTTTAATATCATAGGTGATTACCATGGTTTGAATTTATTTCCACAAAGTCCCTTTACTTCTGAATGCCACTAGGCCAAACTCAAGGTTGTTTGATTAAGAAATTCAACAAGCTGCAGCCATCCCTTTTAGCACTAACACTTTCACTTGATCTAATATGAGTGATTCCGTCCTTACAATGATCAATAGATTTTTTATTTCCAAAAGTTGGCAAGGTTTCTTTGACATGGTTAAGGTGATTAGACTCCCTTGAATCACAGCAGATTACTTTCCCATTTTCTTCTTTTGTAAAACTCTAGGTAGATTCCTAAACACTTCTGGTTTGAGAATGTCTGGATGGAGCATTCATCCTTTTTTCCCTTTTTTTCCTTTTTAATTTTTTTATATAAAAAAAGATGTTGAATCTTGGATAAGTGTGATGTGATTCAAAAGTAGTGATTTCATTAACGTAAAAGTACAAACAACTAGGAGGAGTTCAAGAGCCTCCCTTTTCTTCAGAAAAGCACGCCATCATAAAAGATAAGACCCTTTTCATCTGCCCACAATTCACTTGTCTGAACACAACTTTACACTTGGTCGGTAGAATGGGTCTTGCCTGACCCAACTTACTGATTTTCAATTTAAGCTCCTACATTTCATTTCTACTTTCCTTATTATATTGTCCTTGTATGTGTATCTAGGAAGATCCTATCATTATCTTGCCCCAACAAAGTTACCTTGTTCTCAAGTAGCATCTTTTTCTGACATGACATGCCTTCCCACAAGGTTAGAACCTTAGCTGCATTAACCTCATCATCAATATTTTCGACCCCAAAGACTATTGCAGACTAAAATCTACCAGAAGAAGCATTTGTTATAGGGTTTGGGCATATTGGTAATTTGAGATGTTGAAATGAGGCCTTCCTAGCAAAGTGGTTGTGGCATTTCTCTTTAGAGACAGAGTATCTGTGGCGTAAGGTTATTGCTAGTAAATATGGTTACCATCCCTATGATTGGGTTTCAGGTAGGGGTTTAAAAGGCACTTTTAGAAATCCTTAGAAAGAGATTGCGGCTGGGTCCTTTCTTCTCTCAGTTTAACAAATTTTGTGGGGATGGGGCTAATACGTTTTTCTGGGAGGATATTTGGTTGGGAGATAGGCCTCTCTGTGTCCAATTTTCCTCTTCTTTACCACTTGGTGTCTTTGAAATTTAGTTCGGTCGCATCTTTCCTTCCTCAGGGTTCCTCTTCCTTTTCCTTTGGCTTTAGTCGGCCTCTTTCCCCTAGAGAGTCGACGAAATATTCTTCTAATCTCTTTGTTAGTTGATCGGGTGGTGAGTCTGAGTGGTAGGGATGTTCTTTTTTGGATTCTTGATCTTGTGGGAGGTTCTCTAGTGAGTCGTTTTTTCCCTCCTTTGTGACCTGTCTTACTTGTAAGAGGCCTGCCTTGTCCTTGCTTTGGAAGGTGAAAGTCCCAAATAAGATTAGATTCTTTGTTTAGCAAAGTGAACACTTTGGATCGTGTCACGAGGCTTTCTTTTGTGGTGCTGGGGCCGTTTTGGTGTGTGTTGTGTAAGAAAGATGCTGAAGACCTGAACCATATGTTATGGAATTGTTATGGAATTGTCAATATGCTTGTACTAATTGGGATTGCTTCTTCCGATTGTTGTTCCATCTTAGTTTGGCCAGACCTAGGGGGTGCTATGATATGATTGAGGAGGTTATTCGTCACCTCCCTTTTGTGGTAATGGCCGGATTCTTTGACAGGTGGGTTTTTTTCCACTGTAATTTGGGGTCTTTAGTTGGATAGGAACAGCAAGACTTCTAGGGATCTTGAGTGTCCTCCTGAGATGCTGTAGTCCACTGCTAGGTTTAACGCCTTTGTTTGGGTGTCAGTTTCTAAGGAGTTTTGCTCTTACCCTTAGGTCTTATTTCTTTGGATCGTAGTCCATTCTGTATAGTTAGCTTTCAAACTATGTTTGTGGGCTGTCTTTTTGTATGCCCATTGTCTTTGGGCCTTTCATCCTTTTGTACTTGTTCTCTTCCATCTTTCTCATGAAAGCTGGTCCACAATTAAAAAAAAGCTCCAAAAAGTCTATCGGCTGGACTCTTCCCCTTGGAACGTTCTTTTGGTTCTACGGAAAGTCTCCAAAGAAGCACAACCACCATGCTGATGCAAAGAACACACCAGTTAGCAAACTAGCATTCGGCATCCTTCTCTGAAGTCTACAAGCTGTACTCAAATTCTCATGAGCTAGAAGGGTTTAGCTCACTTCTTTGAGGTTGTATCTTTGAACAATTTTGTTTCTTTTCATTAATGAATGAAAAGTTCGTTTCTTGTTAAAAAAAAGAAAAAAAAAATTTCTCATGAGCTAAAATCCATAAGTAGACTTCAACCTTTTTTTTTGGAATTTTGACTCTCCAGATGGATTTAGAGTAAAGCAGGCTTAGGTAATCTCTGCTATTCATAAGCTTAGGGACTAGAGATTTAGTAGAAATAAGCCTACTCCCCTCAAGCATCCAAACTCTGTGGTCCTCTTGATTACTCACCACTAGGCTACCCAAAACATTGGATGGATCGACCCATTCTTCCACCTCTTAAACCTGAAAATTTTCTTCTAAACAGAAGATCCCAACCTGACAGGCTCTCTAACCAACATTAGGCGGTGGTGAAACCCTGAAGAGGGGAATTTGAGATCCAAGGATCTTCCCAAGAGAATTTTATCTCCTTTGCCATCAACTGCTCTATACCCACATGTCAGCCTTCTGGCAGCGGCTAGAAATAGACTTCCATGGACCTTTAGATCTACAGAAACTTTTAGGGAAAGGGATCCAATCCTTTGAAGATAAATTATATTGCTGGCTATGATTTCCTCCACAGTGCGTTGAAAATGCCATCGTCACTTCACCAACAGGGCTGTGTTTTCAGCCTTAACCCTCTAATCCAGCTCCTCCTTGGATTCAGCAGCCCCCTTCCCCCCACACCACTTTTACGGTACTCCAGGAAAAATATTTGAATAACTTCTCCAATCTGGTGATTATCTTTTATTGGATTAGCAAGTAAAAGAAGTGTTTAGGGTGGGTCCAAAATATTGAAATTAATTAGTATATATCTTTCTTCCATCTACTGTGTTCTCCTTCTGTTTGTTTTTAGTGAGAATTTTCCAGTTTGTGAGATGGCTTCCTACGTTGTAAATTCAAACTTCTTATTTGCTTGAAGAAGTTCAATTGCATTATTACAAGTCAACTGCATAGAACCTTTTTCAACCAGGTTATTCAGTCGATCAATAATTCCTTTATCAATCCATGTATTGAAGAAATCCAAGTCTTTTTTTGCAATTTTCATGAATATGCCTCACCGGCTACAAACAAAACCTTTTAGAACATGAATCTTGCATTGAACTGCATTTACTATTTATTTGAGGTAGTTTTTCTGGGGTAGGAGTGGACTCTGTGCCAAGCTTTGAGAACTGTGTAAATTCTCCCTTTTCTCATTTTCTGTTTCTCTCTAGAATTTTCTCCTGGTGAATTTTGTAATGCTTAAGTTTCTAGTTCTATGCAGTTTCGCTTAATGAATTGTATACACCATTTCTGATTATGGTGTGCACTCTTTTACGCTCCTTCCTAGTTTGTGTTGTTTCTGTATTTCATTTTTTTTGTTCGAGAACAATGAAGAAACAAAAACTTTTCCTTTGTATCTGTATTTCATATAATGAAATGGAAGTTGTTGATAACCTTTGGTGTGGTAGAATAGTATTTCAGGAACAACTCTACAAAAACTTGTTTCTCATGGGATTTTGTGCATTTTTATATTGCCAAGAAGTATTAAATGAGTGCTTAGGCATTTTCAAGGAGTATTAAATGAGTGTTAGTGCCTGCATGGTATCAAACTTCTAAATGGTAGTTTATATGGGTTGTTGTTGTTTTAAGTTATCGTATTAAAATAAATTTCTTTATTTTTTAAAATTTACTTAAGTTAACTTTTATTTAAATATTAAATTGTTTTGTTCACTTTTTTACCTATAATATTTATTGAAAATTTATAATTTATTATTTTATCAAGTGTGCCTTGCTTCACTCAGGCAATGCCTTTTTGTCGCCTCTTGTCTTGAGGTGATTAAAAGCCTTGTCGTTTTAGAGTGCAGCTTGCGTGTTAAAAACACTGATTTATATATTTGGTGTTATGATCTGATGCTAATGATTGATTATGTTTCTTCTGGGATTCAGATATCAGGTGATGTTCCTGCAGTTTTGAAGGCTCTTGAAGAGATAGGCAATCAACTAAGGTCCTATATTGAACAATGTTTCAGAGTTTACTTGATTCATGCGCACTTCGGATGCTTTTACATAAACTACACTGAATTTCTGGAATACAAGATAATTTCAGCAGATGTTTCTTGAGATTAATCAAACTTGGGCGTCCTATTTTCTTTCTGTATTTGTAGTGATTTAGGCATGAATTCAATTTCAGGGTAAATCCACCTCGGCAAGTCATTTCTGTTAGCCCAACATACAATTATAATGCAATGCACCCTCCACAGTCATACATGGATCCAACCTCAGGTTATTCAGTGGTTTTCTGTATCGAATAAATCATTTCTGATTCTGTCTTTTGTGTGTCTGTGAAGTTTTAATATTTTTTCTTCTAACCACATCATCTTTAGGAAAACCAATCTTGCAGTTAATTATGTAACCTTTGAGATGTTGATATCGGAGACGTTGGTGGGTGGGTTGATTGGGATTGGTGGCTTCAACATATCACGGATCAGAAATGAATCTGGGGCTACAATTAAGGTTAGAATATCCTTGTTGTGTGCGTTTTTAGAGGTCCTTCTGAAATTCTATTTCTTGAAATCTACATCCTTACATCATTATTTGCAGGTTTGTGGTGGAAGAGGTGAACAAAATTACAGGCAAATACAATTTGGTGGAAGTGCTGAGCAGGCATGACTTTTTCTCTTATTTTTAATGAACTAGCACTAGGTGTTATGGGAAGGAGGGTGATCTTGTTCTTGTGTTGATTGAGTTGTCAGATTCTAAGGCTGGGTATATCTTTTTTTATATATGAAGGCAGGGTACATAGATCATAGTTTCTTTAAAACTCAAGGACAATTTATTGAATAGATCTGTTCAAGTAAGGTCGTATCCAATCATAGTTTCTTGTTTTTAATCTAATTCTGAGGGCTGGGTGATATTGTTTTGCAAATTTCTTGATTTCAATCTAATTTTAAGGCTGGGTGATCTTGTTCTGCATTCTCTCTCTCTCTATATTTTTTATTTAAGCTCCTCTGGTTATTAGCTATTTGGTTTACTTCTCTGTTTTTCAGAAAATAAGCTTGTCTGTTTAAAGATCTAACAGCTGAAAAAATTATGTGTTTCTTTTAGAATATATTGACCCTGAAGTGGTTGATTTGATGATAGATGCCAATCCGATATAGAAGTATAATTTACTATATTTTTTCAGTTGGGCATTGTCAAACAACGTAAATAAATTGTCTGGAATTTTCTTGGATAAACCAACTTTAAGAATTTAGGTCTTCTAGAAGTGTGCAGTTATCTTCTTGTTGGGTTATTTGCTCTAGAGCAAGCACTTCTTTTGAAAGACAGTGTGGGAAGTTATTTTGGCTGCTCTTTTTCGAACATTTTCTTGGTCGATAAACATTCAAGTATCTGATTTTGGACTTATTTTTGCTCCTAGATGCACCAAATAGGGATCCTTTTTATATTTTTCATTATTTTTTCTTGTATATACTATGTTTAATAAATTCCTTTTATCTATAAAAGCAACTATATTTTATTACTATTATTTTCTCGATCAAATTGAAAGTTCCACGGTATGCCAGAAATAGAGTAGTTTCAAAATATCTTTGTAGAGCATGCCTTTTTTTTTTTTTCTACACCTCTTCTCTTTCTCTCTCATTTCTTTTACGCTGAAGGATCTTCATTTAAATTGTTTGGATGGTTTACAGGTAGCTTTGGCAAAGCAGAGGGTTGATGAATATATTTATTCTCAATTGATACGACAAGCTGGTGTTCAACAGACAGCGTAGGTTTTCCTTGATGGTTCATATTCTCTCTCTTCCCCTCCCCTCTTTCTACGTGTGAAATAACTCTCGTGTGGTAGTTTTAGTACTAAGATCTTATCCCAAAAAGAGAAAAAAACTGTAGGAATTTAATTTTATTGAAATCGAAATATCATGTTGTCTTAGTAACAGGAAAGTCAAAATGTCAAGTTATATTCAGTGTACTTTTTAACTTAAAGAGACAATAACTGAGTGACGCTTGAATTGGAAACGGTGAAATGAATGGTATGACTTTGTTAAGCCACACAACATGTTGTATTTTGCTTTAATCATGAATATGTAACCATGGGTTTGGGGTGATTTTTGAAAAGGTGAGAAGGGCTTTTGGAATTCTAAAAACAATAAAAGCGCTTGGTACATTTAGAAGCACTTTAATAGTGCTTATAAGAATGTGAGAACTTTATTGGTGCTTATAGGCAATTTATTGTGAAAGAAAATTTTAATGTGGTAGCCTGATCATCAAAAATTTAATATGGAACTTTATTAGTCCACACAAAAGTTTCTGTGCTTTCAATTATAGAAGTCAAGTGCTGCACAAATTGAACGAGAAATTTTGTCGAGGTTAAATTACCATTTTAGTCCCTATGATTGTGCTTTATTTTGTATAGATCTTTCAATTTGGTACCTATGGTTTGGTTAGATCTCTCCTATCGAAATGTTAGACAGTTTTCTGGCGTGGCATAATTTCTTTAGATGCTAGCTCGTTGCCTCTCTGTCATGCGCCCATACGCCAAATAAGACAACTGTCTAACTTTTGGTTATGGCAAAGACCAAATTGAAGCTTTTTATAACCATTAGGAGTAAATTGAAGCTAAGCAAGCAAAATATTATGGTCATACAAAAAAAGAAGTTCCAATGTGTTGGCTGATTTGGTACGATGATCTTTTCAGTCTGCAGATGTGGTGATATCCCAAACACTAAGAATTGCTACATCTTTTAATGGCAACATCTCCATGTGGAAGCTGTGAAGGACAAAGCTGCTTCCTACAAACTTCAATCTGGTGGTTGCTGAGAGTGCTGTGGGATTTTGGAATAATGGCTTTTTCCCCCCTTAAATGTGACATATTGTAATTGTGGCAAATAGTTGTCTGAATATTTTCTACATCAACTTCTCAAGAGCTTCTTCTACAATAGGCTATAAAAAGGCTGCTAGCAAAGGAAAAGTTTGGCTTTGAACTGATATCCAATGTCTAATCTGCTGAGGTGGTGGTCATTTATTCTAACAATCTTAACTTTTTTAGTATCAAAATGTCGGGATAACTCACATTTCGGTTTGGGTCGATTTTAGAGTTGAATCAATATCGAATTTCTTACTTTTCAATATTAAATTAGGAACAAAACTGAATTGCTAATGAAGTTCAAACCACGTCGAACTGAATTGTACTGCAAACTGACAGTTTAATTTGCTTGGTTTGGTGGCTTCTTAGTGAGGATTTGATGGCACGGGTTGGGGAAGTTTTGAACGACTTGAGAACGAAGGTATCGTATCGATGGAAAATATAAGTCTATGAATTGTCGGGGTTGTAGCTGTGCGTGTGGTGTGGGCCTTTACAACGGAAACCCTAAGTTAAAGTAGAAATTTAAAATAAGAGGATAAGAAAAAACCTAAATAAAAAATACAAACTAAGGTGGTAGTGTCACTTGAGGGGATAATTTTGATAATAGTGTAATTTTAGAAACAAATTATAAAAATAATATAGATTTTAAAGTAATAATAAAACAAGAATAACAAAATGAATGTAATTTAAATAAAAAATTATAAAATTAAATTAGACATCCAACCTATTGACAAAAATAGGTCCAATTTCCAGCCATTACTCACAACATACGTGTTTTTTAAAAATATTTATATTTTACAAAATAAAAAATTATTTAATTATTAGTATTTTTGTTGATCCACATGCATATATACACACCTAACAACAAAAATATATTTTATAGAAAAAAACAGTCCAATTTATAGCATGTGCAATGTGATTGCACATATGCGATTTTCTTAAAACATTTTATAATATATTTATATCTATGTTAGTTTTTTTAATTTTACAAACCAAAACATTATTTATTTTATTAGTATTTTGACTATTTTGAATACATAAGTGAAAATATAGATCCATAGGTATACATCCACATCCATAATAATAAAATAATATATATAAAAGTAAAAATATATCAGTCCAATTTATAGAAAAAAATATCACTATACGTAATAAAAACATACAAATCAAATAATTTTTAAAAAAATTCTTAAAAGTAAAAGAAAAAGTTTTGAAAAAAACATGATAATGGGGAGGGAAATCGCAGCATTGCATGCTTTGACCCATGAGGCTCCAGCTCACAATACAGGGAAGTCGCTTTGAAACTATGTCATTTATTTTTAAAAATACATTATTTAAAAAAAAAATCCTTACTAAACCTAAATTAAAAATAAAATTTGAAATAAAGTAGTGTTGAACACTTGTTACTAGCCCAAGAACTGTCTCTATACCTATGAAATAGGTATACTGGTTCGGTTCGTTTTCTAAACCTTAAATCCAAATTGAACAAAATATTTCCATTTTCAAAACATTATGAAACCGAACTGAACTGCAAAATTGAATAGTTTTATTGGCTTCGATATGTTCCTCTAAAGCAAACTAAACATTTTCTTTTATTATTTTGTTTACACATTTTAATCCATTTTGAAGGAAAAATATCATGTTTACTTTTGTATCTACAATTTTGATCTAAAGCATTGATTTTTTTTAATCAATTATAAACTTCAAGAAATAGTGAAACTAATATCTTTAATTACATGAATTTTATTAGTTTCTCAAGATTTGTGATTGCTACGAGTATAATATTGTAGTTCATCAGATTTTTCTCTCTTTTTTTTTTGGTACTAATTGTTCTAGTCAGGTTTGGTTAATCTTTAGCTGGATTTTGACACATCTATTATATTGAGTTTTGGTGTTCTTTTTATATGTTTGATTGGTTTGTTTAGAAGAAATTGTTAATCTACTTATAAAAAGGTACCTCTGATGGAAATTGGAAAAAAAATAAAGTTAGCATGCTGTGTTTAGTACCTTAGATTTTGAGGGATTTCTAAATTTCCATTGTTTGGTGGTACCTCATCACTTTGAGTGATTTGAAATACTTAAAAATTTTATGGATAAAAATGGTTCCATTGGATTTCATAGAATTAAATTACCTATTTAACCTTGTCATATTTTAGTTTCTAATTAAAAAATTTAGCTTAAAAGCCTAAGTCAGTAGCATTTTTATTTTCTTTTCCTTTCTAGCAAACATCCAAACAAATATCAAACAAAATAAAAGTTTTAAAATCGTTTCTCGGATTTCAAATCACGAAATTTAAAATCATTTTTTAAAYTTTGTTGACGCCAAACAAAAGGTTAAACTCATTGAGATAAAGAGTTTTTTTTCTCTCTCTTCAAATCTTAGTTTTAAGGACTTATTTGATAATATTCCGGTTCTGTATTTTTTATTTTACGTTTCTTGTTTTTTTGTTTATTTTTTCTAAAAAAGAAATAGGTTTGGTTACTATTTTTTATTTATTTATTTTATTTATCAAGAAAAATAGAAATGTCTTTGATAACTAATTTTTCTGTCGTCTTCTCTTAGATTTGAAAAGAAAAAAATTAAGAAAAAAGCTTGATACTTACTCAAGAACAAAAAAAAAATCTTGATAAATAATGTAATTATAATTAAGAATTGTTTATTGTATTTAAAAAAACTTACTCATAATAATTTTTTGGCAAAATAATTATTACAGATACCAACATAACTCAACGGGTTAAAACTAGCGTTTTTTTAAAGCTAGAGGTGTACCAAAGCGAAAAAGTCATCTAAGACCTAGGCACGAACAAAAAAAGCTTTGTTTTGTGAAGCACACCCAACTCTAAGCTTGAGCAAGTTCAATTGATTAAAACATATATTCTCGAGACGATGGACTTGAATTCCTATGCATGTAAAATAAAATAAAAATAATAGAAAATATATAGGTAATAAGCAAAAAAAAAAAGCTAGTGTTTTGCGTTTGCGGTAAGAAATTCCTTCGGAACTTTCTACTGTCGAAGGCGAAAAAAAAAAACCTAAAATGCAAGGGTTTTTGCTTTAAGGGTACATAAATTATATATATTTTTAAAATCTACAAGTGAAGCTGTAAGGCATTGGACTTTTGTGGTTAAGAGTTTCAGGAGAAAGCGAGACACTGGGGGAGACGACATCTCATTGGATTTTTCCAAACACATTATTTACCACTTTAAAGAGTAAGGAGACTCCTCCTTGTATCTATTCAAGATCGGCTTTTGTTGTTGATGGATGTTTTATCTACAAAAGAGCTTGAAGTGGCGTGTGTTAGCTTGTGGGCAATCTGCTGGCATGATACGAACGCAATTCTGGACATATGAAAGATATCGAGGCTAACACCTCTATTCGGAGGATTGATGGCTCTGCTCGTCACAGCAATCATATCCGAGGCGAAGAAATTGTCTGGAATCCCCCTCGGCCTAGTCGTTGCGCAGCGGTCCGTTTCTCGGCTTCACTTTGGAATAGGGGTGATTTGCAGAAATGAGGAAGGCCAAATACTTGCTGCAATGTCAAACAATACAGGAGTGTACTACAACCTTTAATTGTGGAATTGTTGGCAATTCTTGAATGTCTGAGGCTTGCCGATGGTTTGAACATGCCTTCCATTCGAATTGAATTAGATTCTCTTCAAGCAATTGAGCTAATTAATCAAAGGGGAATATGAGATCCTCGGTAAAGTTGGTACCTGGGCAGAGGATATCCTCCATTTTTCAAAAATTCTCTCTTGCATGTACGAAGAGGGGCCAACAAAGCTGCTAACAAGCTTGCTTCCGGCGCTCATTGTTATGAGGCCAATTTGTTATGGCTTAATGATTCGAGAATTTACAGCAAGTGTCCTTATTTATCAATAAATATTAAAAATGTCTTATGCTTCTTGCCTGTCAAAGGATCTTTGAAGTCTTCGACTTTGAGCTTGTTGAAGAATTCGACTTGTTTATAAAGTTATTTGGCTTGTAGTTTGATGAAGACTTTGTGAAGTGTTGGTTTTGTGCTTGTGAAGTTCTTTGGCTTTGTACTTTGTTGAAGTTCTTCGGCTTTGCACATGTAACGTTCTTCGGCTTTGCGACTTGTTGAAGTTCTTTGGCTTCGTGGCTTATGAAGTTCTTTTGCTTTGTAGCTTGCGAAGTTCTTCGGTTTTGCAGATTGTGAAGTGCTTCAGCTTGGTAGCTTGTTGATGTTCTTCAATCAATTTGATGAAGACTTTGCAGTTTGATGGAATCTTCAAGTATTGTTGCTTGGGAGAGAAGATCTAATGTTCTTGATGTCTCGTACTCTTCAAGGCTTGTTAGCTTTGGATGCTTCCCTTGACTCTGAATTATTGTAGACAATTCTGAGTGCTCTGAATCTCCAATTCTTCTAGCTTCTTCCGACCGACCAAAATGAGATGTGACCCCTCTATTTATAGAGCTTTGATGGGTCTTATATGAGCCATGGGCTTGGGCTCAGTCTCTTCATGGGTTTTGAGCAAATTAGTTGATTTCATCGGACCACCATAAGAAAGACACGTGACATAATTTGATTAGTTGATTTTAAAATTAATTTAGGACGCATGTAACTTTACCATTGGTCCTAAATGTAAGTTTGATTTTGTGACGTGGCATTTAGTAATTAGACGAAATTTCTCCTTTTAACAAATGCCCCCTTTTCGAATACATGTATATTTGGGTGTAGATCTCGAAAAAGTAATATGTGACATTTGACAAAAAAAATGAAATATGTTTCATAAATTTGATTTAATGTACATATTAGTATTGACACCGAATTTTGATTTTGATTTTTTTTTGACAAATAATCAAAATAATAATTTTGGCCACAAAATTTTGATTTTTTTGACTTTTGTGCCAATATTGGGGGAAATTGGGATTTTTGACCCCTTCCAATAATCATTTTGGATTTTTGACCCCTTTTGATATTTACTTATTCATGACCCCTCTACTTCAGTTTTCTGACCTTTCC
>NW_019104557.1:770378-803051 GCF_001995035.1 Momordica charantia | reverse complement strand
CAATGCAAGTAAATGCATTTTCATAACTAGTTCCTTCTTCGAGTCGAATACGGCACCCTCCTCAACATCATTGGTCCCAGCCGATTGGACCATGGCTTGCAATCTATCAGCTTCTGACTGACCGGTGAGTCTATTGCTTGCCGTTTCATGGACGGCATCTACAGGATATTCAGCCATTGTATCATGAATTCTTACCTCTTCATGCTCATGTTGCACATCAAGTCGATCACTGGCGTGCTCATTTCCATATTCCCCTTCGTCGTCTCCTTCTTCCATGTCGGTCATTGGACGATATGATTCATCACTATCTTCATCCAAATTTTCACTTCCATTCCACAATGCAGGCACATCCCAATCATATCCCCTATCATCTCCCAAATTACAAGGAACAACATCTGACCCTAACGGCGTGAGAGATGCTATATCATGACCAATATGACCAAAGTAGGGGGTGGAGGGTGGGAAGAAGAGGGGTGCGACGACGAGGACGAAACTTACGGACTTGAAAATGAGGGTCTCGGAAATAAGGGTCTTGCAAATGGGGGGGCACAAGCTGAGGGAATAGGAACATTGGACACGTGTTGGCCTAAATAATATGGGAAAGAAGGCATGTACGGTTCATTCTGATATACCTTCTTTGGCACGGTAGATATGTATAGCGGCAATTCAGAGACATCTTCACCAGTCAAGAAGAAAGTCAGGTCATCGTCGTTAGTTATTTCCATTACACAAACTTTCACCTTAAAATTATATACACGTCTAATTATGATATCTTCCTGTAATGGATTTATACTACTCAGCCTACATACATGTCCTAGAAATTCAGCATAGGTGATTTTACTATCCACAGTCAATCCTCTTGTACGACCACCAACGTAATCCTTTTCAATATCTTTCCATTCTCCACCGAATGATATAAAAACACAAGGCATCCTGCAAATAGACCAAAACACTATAATTAAATACAAATCAATAAACTTACAAACAAACAAGAAAAATTCAAGATTTATATTGCATGGTCTCGGTCCCTATCCCGGTCCCGGTCCCAGTCCCTATCCCGGTCACAATCCCTATCCCGGTCCCGGTCCCGGTCCCAATCCCTATCCCGGTCCCAATCCCTGTCTCGGTCCCAACCCTATCCCGGTCTACCCAATTTTATCCCCATCTCGGTCCCGGTCCCGGTCGTATCTAGACATGAATGACCGGGCTTGAGTTTACCTTCTATCTCGGTCTCAAACCCGGTTCTAAATTCCATCCCGGTACCAATCCCGGTCCAACATAAATTCTAAACTTCATTTATGTTTTCTGTAAAATAACGTTTTTTTCTAGAAAAATGATAAAATTTTGTATCATTACAAGTTTGAAGAAGTACAATATTCTAAAATGATGAAATGGACATACCTATATTGTGAAAAAAATTGATTCGAGATAACGGATTATGTGGGGACCGATTGATTGGATAATGTGGGCCAACAATCACGTGGAGAAAATCTTGAGTATTGGAAAAAAAAAACGTGACTTGCGTGTGTGTGGTGATTTGGAGTTGAAAAAACAAAGTGAAAATTGTTAAGTTGGTGGTTGGTGGGTTGGTGGGAAATTTATTATATCATAAATGCATTTATTATGAAATGAGGGCAATTTAGTCAATTTACATGGTAAAATAAGGGGAGGGTCAGAAAACAGAGGTGGAGGGGTCATGAATAAGTAAAAATCAAAAGGGGGTCAAAAATCCAGAGTGGTTATTAAAAGGGGTCAAAAATCCAAATTTCCCAATATTGGGACAATTCTTATTCTGGACCAAATTTCTACTTGTAATTTAAATTTTAGAGTAGAATATATTGATGAAGTTTGATATTTAAAATTTGAAAGAGGTCATCCTTATTTAATTTGGATACAAATATTATGCCAAAAATTTCCTTCATGATTTGGGTTAAATTTGGAATAGTATTTTACGATTATGGATGCATTAAATCTTCATCCTCGTTTGATTTGGACAAAGAGCTCTATCAAAATCAAAGCACTTCGTGGTCTGGAGAAAATTTGAATTTAACTTGGAAAATAATCCATCCAAATTTTAACCTCAAATAAAATTTAGAATTCAATTTAAAACTGAGATGTACCCAAATATATATATATATATTTTTTGTCAAACGATGAGCAGGCTTTCCTCATAGCAACAACCAATTCAATAGCCTCATGGTTCCATATCGTTATTGCAATTTTTTTTAACTTTGCAATAAAAGACCCCTCAATTACACGCAATATTTTAGCCAATTTCTCAACCTTGTAGTAGCATTCATTTTTCATAGCAAAGATTTGCCATTTTTGACCCCTCTACCATATTACTGGTGGGTCATTCTTCCCTTGCATGGTTCTAGCATTCTGCGAAGAGCTCCCAAATTGAGATGATATCCCAAAAAGAATCTTGAATAATAGTGGAATCTTTAAATTTTGATTTGAAATGAATGCTCATTCCTTTCCGATTCAAATCCAATCTCTCATTCCCTAAAAGATCTAAAAATTATTGTGAATATTCTTTTTGAAAGTTTCAACATTTTGGAAGAGGTAGTTGTTTAATTTTGATGCTCTCTCATTTTTCTCAAGAACCTTGCTTGATGTCCACATCTGAAAAGCTATTTTTTTTATTTTATTTTGGAACGTTTGTTTTCTATTTTGAAACCCATTTTTGCATTCCTRCATTATGTAGTCTAGTTTTTTAATCATTCTCGCGCGGGGTTATTTGATTCCTGGCCAAGAATCATGTATTTTATGAACCTCGGGCGGGGTACCGAATTTTCGCCCGAGGTCACAGGTTAGCATTATGAAATTTTTATTTAACTCACCCCGGGCGTGGCTGTGGATTTAACTCACCTCGGGCGAGAAAATATAGTTCCCACCAGAGGTATATGTTCATATATAACTTTATTGTTCATCTCTAATTGTCTTGCAATGCTCTGTAATGCAGAACATAATGGTTCGTCTTTTTGTAAGCTATGAGGGTCAGTGGAATGAGGCAGACACTGTATACGAAGGTGGAGTTATGGGTGGTCTAAATGTTGATGAAGGAATAACATATAGAGACGTCGTAAGTGCGATATTTCGGATGAATAGAATAAATCCGGACATTTTCAATATTGTTCTACAATGTATCTACAAATTCGAGTTCTAGTACCAAGTGCTGAACTTTTATATATTTGATGATACTAGCCTTGGTTTTTACCTTATGGGCCCTCCACATCCCTCTCAAGTGCTCTTGTATGTATCTGTTGTACCAAAGGAAAGACAAGGTAGTGGTAGTTACTCACATGATGTTCCATTATATCCTCAAATTGAAATATTTGCTTCATTTCCATGGCAAGTAGAACAAAATATTCCTTCTCCTACTCCACTGAATCATATGCACTCACCTATACGTATTTTCCACCCGCCATCTTCCGTACAATTTATGACTCCATTGACGGACAATGTTGTCCTATCCAATTCGGGTGATGATGAACACGAACACTTCGGTAGTGGGATGATGTTGGAGATGATGAGGACCATGAGTACAGTATGGTTGGGGATGACCTCGAGGATGATTTCGATGATGATGATTACCAAGAGATTGAGAGCGAGGATGATAATGAAGCAGAGGAACCAGTGTGTGATGGTGATCCATCCTTAAGAACACCTGTTGTTGAAGTACAGTCTGTTAGTAAGAATGCTCCTTGTGCAACAGTCGAGGGTGTGCATGCATCCTTAGAACAGATGGATACGATTGGTTGTGACGATGACTTGGTTTATGACATTGCACTTGGCAGTCATTTTTGGTCTAAGGATGAATTGCGCTTTACATTGGCTGTTTTTGCTATCCAAAAAAACTTGGTACCAGGAGTTTGTTAAGTGTTGCATGCAAAGAAGAGGGATGTAGACGGGCCTTGCGTGCATGAAAAATTAAAGGTTCGGATACCTTCCTCATCTCTACGTTTTCCAAGGACCATATTCATGAACGAGAGACACTAAGGCACGACCATAAGCAAGCCGGTAGTTGGGTGGTCGGCCAGCTAATAAAGACCAATCTCAAGGACGTCAGTCGTCGTTACCGTCCTAAGGATATTATTACTAACATGCGAAAGAACCATGGTGTCAATATTTGGTACGAAAAGGCATGGCGGGCAAGAGAAGTCGCATTGAGCCTATTGATGGGATCACCTAAAGATTCATATACTACTCTGCATAAGTATGAAGCGGCTTTTAAGGCTGTGAATGCAGGAACTGTATTTCAGATAAAGTTGGAGGACGACACATACTTCAAGTACACATTCATGGCCTTAGGATGCTCGATTAGGGGTTTTGGAAGTTGCATCCGGCAGGTACTAGTGATTGACAGAGCACATCTGAACGGGAAGTATAGGGGCGTCTTACTTATTACTTCCTCAGTAGATGGTAATGACCAAATTTACCCTCTAGCTTTTGGGGTTGTTGATAAGGAGTCTGATGAATTGTGGAAATAGTTTTTGGAAAGAGTTAAGAGTTGTATAGGTAACATAGATGATTTAGTTTTTGTATCTGACCGGCATCAAACTATAACAAACTCTGTGGCAACGGTGTTTCTTGATGCAACGTACGTTACCTGTATGCATCATGTAGCAATGAAGTTGACCGAGAAGTTTAGAAATGAGGGGATGAGGAAGATTTTCTATAAAGCAGCCAAGACGTTCAAGGTATCAAAGTTTCGGTACTATTGAGGCCAACTCGCCGGATTCCCAAGAGTACACAAATATTTGGAAGACATCGGCTTCGACAAGTGGGCCCGTGCATATCAACCTAGAATGAGGTATAACCAAATGACCTCGAATCTCTTCGAGTCCATGAATGCGGTACTCATTCATGCTCGTGCTTTGCCAATAACAGCCCTATTTGAAAATTGTCGAGCTTTCCTACAATAATAGTTTTACGATAGGCGGACCGCTGGGTCTAGTCGAGGAACATTTCTCACCGAATATGCAGAAAATATTCTTAAAGAAGCGGCAGAACAAGCTCGATATCATCATGTCAGGCTTATTGATCATTTCGAATTCGAAGTGCATGATGGTGCGACCAAGGTACGTGTAAACCTTAATAGCAATACCTGCACGTGCAAACAATTTGACTATTACGAAATTCCATGCTCTTACGCCATTTCCAGGGCAGTGCTTCGTAACATTAGTGTGCATACATTATGTTCTGATAGGTACCGAATAGATACCCTTATACAAGCTTATGCCAAACCCGTGTACCCGCGTACCCGCTTGGAGATGAGGAAGATTGGATTTTACCAGATGACTATGTGCCTACGATGATTAAGCCACCAAGATTCGTTCCTCATGTTGGACGTCGCCAAGTTACCAGAATACCATCAGCTGGTGAAGTCCGCCAGGTACACAAATGTGGGCGATGTGGAAACGTTGGACACAACCGCAAGACGTGTAAACAGCCGCTTCGAACAACTGAAACTGAATAGATTGATATGCTTGTGTACTGCATTTTGTTTCGTTTGAATATGTGCTACATTTTTATGACATTATGGTTTTGCTGGAATCTGAAACATGTATTTTGTAGGTTCATTTTGGAATGCATTGATAATAGGTTCATACTGTCAAAATTCTCGGGCTCGACCTCGGTCGAGGTGGAGCCCGAGGTTGGTTCTTTTTAGTGCTGCCAAAATCCTCGGACATGACCTCGGTCGAGGCGGAGCCCGAGGTTCGTATTTTTTATTCAGTTATTAGAAAAACCTCGCGTATAAACTAGCCTACCTCGACCGTAAAATACAATGTTCTTCAGAAATAAAGATTAAGATGATCCTAATATTGAAAATGCAGTCCTAAACTCCATTAATAACTTCACTTAACTAAATTCACCATTTACCAACTCAATCCACTAGCACCAATTAGCAAGTACATCAAAAAATTATTTAAGTCAATAGATTGCACCAAAAGATAGCATTGTATTTTTCAATCACCATACATCCTTATTACCCCATAGCTGAAAGGCAAATTGCCTCCTAAAGTATGACATCATATTTTGCCTCAATGTATCTAAACGAGTCCCTATTACATCATATTCAAAATACTTAACACAAAAAATGCCGCAGTCTCCATTGTCAAACTGCTGCGGGCTTCTTATTGTCTTTTCGAACGATAGCTGTCCCCAATCATGGTTGCACCACACTTCCCAATCGTCTATTGTTCCAAGCAGACTACTGTCTTACTTCATGCTTCGCTCCTGGTCGTAAAGTACAAATTCAGCTAAGTATACGATTGAGACCTTCACCGCATCTCAATCATCCTCAAAACGCATAACTTCGTACTTTTTCTCAAATTCATCCAAGCTCAAGTCAACATTATTATCAAAGTACAAAGCCCTAAGCAAAAGGTGTTCTTCCTAATGGGGGATCTCGAATATTTTAGTGTCCGCTAATTATGTCGAATTCTCTCCGACCAAAGGACACCTTACTCCAAAATAAGTTTAAGCTAGTGGTGTCCGGGTGACTCTCATTCACTTCCCTAAGCAGCAAACTATGGATTAGTGGCCCTTTAAAGACGAGGTCCACATCAAGCAGATGGCCAACTACAGTCTTCCTAAATAGACGCATCTGACGGGGGCTAAGTTTCTTTTTAGTGGCCTCGACTGTCTTCATTAAGTGCGATAGACAGGTCAGTTGGGACGTGGCATACAGCGCAAGAGGGACCTTCGATACCATTTCCATTTCCTATAAGTAAATACAAACAAACATGTACACTTAGATTAAATCAAACAAAGTACACACTGAAATATATGAAGAGAAATGTACAATATACAAAAAATTGAAAGCTATTCCAGGGTTTTTTGTGCTCTCTGTTAATTTTCTCGGGCGAGGTTCAGCCTGAGGTCATTGAATCATGCTCAACCTCGAAGCCCAACCTTGAGGTTAAGCTCGAGGTAATTGGAATAGGCTCAACCTCGAGGCTCAACTTTGAGGTTTAGCCTCTTTCATATACCTCAGGCTCAACCTCGCCCGATGTCGAGCCCGAGAAAATAAACAGATAGTAAAAAACCCTCCAATCCTTAAACCACGCTCGAGGTTACTCCCACTTCGGCCAAGGTACAGTCTTCTTCAACCTCCCATCACCTAAACCTTCGACATTTCAACAGACATTCCACCACCACCAAAACATAGAAGAACCATAGAGAAAGCAATAGATCAATATCAAATACAGAAAGCAGATTTCGTTTCCAAAAAATGAAATCCAAGTCGAAATCGAGCAACAACTAAACTATGTTAAGAAAAAAATTAACTTCGGGTTAGTTTCTCAGACGCAATAAATCGAAAAAGGTAAGCTTCAATTAACTTCTCAGACGCAATAAAAAACGAAGCCCTAATCTTCCCAATCGAGCAACAACTAAACTACGTTAAGAAATCGAACTAACCTCGAAGTTTAAATCTCCAAATTAACTTTCTTGCAAGACTAATTAGCAATGGGAGAACGGAGAAAGAAAGTCTGGATGGAGAAGAAAGGGAAGCTCAAATGGAGAAGATGAAGAAAACGGAATACAGACGAACGGAGGAGATGAGAAAGAAAGTGAAACCGTTTTTTTTTTTTTGAATTGATGTAATTTCACTTCCATTTAAATTCAATAAAATATTAAAGTGGGTTATTTGGGCTCAATTAAAGGGGTGGGTTATTTGTGCATTTTATAAGCTTTGGAGGGTTATTTGAGTCAATTTCTCCGGGTTCAGTTTGTATGCACAACGATTGGTCCAACGGAACTTTGTAGAATCATCCTAAAGGAAGGATTTGTTCAAAATGGGGGAGAGAAGTTGAATTTGTCTTTCCTCTTCTCTTGTTATTTATTTATTTTTCACTATTTATTTATTTATTTTGTTTTCTAATGCTGACTCCTTATTTTTTCCTACTTTGACCCTCCGACTTCTTTTTTTTCAATTTTTGCTTCTTTTAAATTTTTTTTTCCAAATGTACTGCAATTTTTTTAAATCTATTTGCATAATTTCATCTCTTGATTTTACCTTTCTAACAATATATATATATATATATATTCTTTCTTTACTTACAGCGATCAATTATCTTCGAGACCCACCATATTACTGCAATATCTTTGCAAAACACAAAGCGACTGCAATATCTTCGTCAACTACTAAGCAGTTGGGCTCATGTGATCTCTTTGCTGAGTAGGTTAACGCTTCTTTCGCTGGATGGGGTGTTCCTAGGTTAGCAATGGTTACCTTCACCTTCCTTGCAGTGATTCTATTGTTGAGTAGGGGAACACCTCTTCCGTTGGTTGAGGTGTTCCTAGGTTAGCATGGTCACCTTCCTTACGGTGATTTTATTGCTGAGTAAGTTAACGCCTCTCCACTGGTTAAGGTGTTCCTAGGTCAGCATGGTCACCTCCTTTGCGGTAATTTCATTGCGAAGTAGGTTAATGCCACTTCCGCCGGCTAAAGTGTTCCTAGGTTAGCATGGTCACCTTCCTTACGGTGATTTCATTGCTGAGTAAGTTAATGTCTTCTTCGCTGGTTGAGGTGTTCCTATGTCAGCATGCTCACCTCCTTTGCCAAGGATCGAGCGAGTGCAACTTCTTCGTCAACGATCAAGCAGGTGCAACTTCTTCGCCAACGATTGAGTGCAACTTCTTCGACAACGATCAAGGGGGTGCAATGTCTTTGCCAACAATTGAGTGGGTGCAACTTCTTTACCAACGATCGAGCGGGTGCAGCTTCTTTACCAAGGATCCAGTGAGTGCAGCTTCTCTGCCAATGATCGAGCGGGCACAACTTCTTTGCCAACTATCGAGCTGGTGCAATGTCTTTACCAACGATCTGCGGGTGTAGTGTCTTCGCCAATGATCGAGCGGGTGAACTTCTTCACCAATGATCGAGCGGGTGGGTGCAACTTCTTTGCCAACGATTGAGACTATGTATCAAACTTTTTCGCCAACGATCGAGATCAAGCGGCTGCAACTTTCGCCAACGATCAAGTGTAGACTCTGTTTGGGGGATGATGCTATCATAAGGAGCAAAACCTAATTTGATGGTTTAGCCTTCGGTGGCCATCCTTCATTATGCTGCAGAGCTAGCCTTCAATAGGGTTTGGGCACTGTATCATCACCCTTGGGAAGGTTATACATATGCGTCTTGTAACGTCATTGTCGTGTCGCTATATTTTTTTTGGAAGACTTTTCTTTTTTACTTGGATTTTTTATTTTGAACTTGGACTGAACTTAAAGTGTAATTTAAGCTGCTAACGTACCCTCTAACAAAAGGGATCAAGTCATAACGTAGTTCATTTGATTTTTTTTGYCGTTCACCTTTTAGACTCATGTGGGCTAGGAGTACCATTTAGTTTAGGTTCTTGCGATAAGGAGCGTTATATTTCAAATGTCATGATTTTGACCATATCATTCATTTGTAGGATTGGTTGAAATGACAAGACTTTGCTTCACCTTCAAGTAACTTTCTGTAATTATGACAAGAGAGAATTTTCTCTTCATACGTGAAGGAACAAGACTGTGAATCTTTTTGCCATGAAATTTTTTCATCTCCAAGATCTTCATCTTTCATTTGTTTCGATCATTTGCCTCCACTTTTAGACAATCGAAAGCATGTGTTGAAGCTCGATTTTTCCTTGACATGAAGACACTTAGCCTTTGGAAGACCGAAGATCGAGTCAAACATTAATTTTCTTCTTTCATCGTGGCCATACTGATCCTTTAGAAGGCTAAAGCTTGAGTAGTTGAAGGCTTGATGCGATCAAAGACAGAAGTCTTTTGTTTGATTTCTCTTGAATTGTCACCTTCTTCCACATTTATGTAATGTGTATTTGCAAATTCTTCCACTTTTCGACTATGAAATGACTTCGAGCATATTTGATTGCATGTATTTGTCATTAACACAATATGGTTTGCTTAAGCTAATTAATCAAGGTCTAGCTTGATTTTTCCTTCTTGAACTAACTTTAGAATTAGTTCCTTTAAGACGAAGCATTTCTCCATCGAATGGCCAACAACTCTATGGTATTTACAGTAGTTGGGATCATTTACTTTTCCCATCTCTTCTGGTTGTTTGCATTCAGAGAGTTCGATCAGTTGCAGTTTTAGTAATTGTTCTAACATGTCAAAGATGTCAGAATGAGGAAAAGGATAAAATTTTTCTTGTCTTTTCTTTAGAGTTAGACGACGTTTTACATTTTCTTGCCATTTTCAAGCTTCTTATCATTTCTTTTAGAAGAAGACTTTAGATAGGTTATGTTGATAACCATTGATTCTTCAGGAGTCGTCTCAGCATTCTTGCTTACTCTCTTTATGTCAGAGACTAAAAGATCTTTATCTCATCGACTAGCAATACTTGGCTCCATGTCGTGGGTGCAAGTTGCTAATTCTTCAAACATGTGGGGTTTCTGTTCCTTGAAGGATGTAGAGAAGTCCCCAATACATGCCTTGAATGCACAACTCGATAGCAGATAGTTCAATCAGTCGATCTTTACAATCGAGACTCAAAGCTCTCCACTTGTTGATGTAGTCAACAACATATTCATCTTTTTGTTGCTTGGTGTTGGTGAGTTCCATCATGCTTACGGTTCGCCTTGTGTTGTAAAAGCGATTTAAGAACTCTCTTTCCAACTTTTCCCAATCATTGATAGATTCAGGCTCCAGATCTGTGTACTAGTTAAAAGCGTTACCCTTTAGTGTTCGGACAAATTGTTTGACAAGTAGATCTCCTCGAGTGCCATCATTTTCACATGTCTAAAAGAAATGAGCAATATGTTGCTTAGGATTGCCCTTTCCGTCGAATTGCTGAAACTTCGGAGGCTGATATCCAATTGGCATTCTCAAGTCATCAATCCTCTTGGTGTACCGCTTGGAGTACGTTAGGGAGCTTTGAGAAGGTCCATCGTATTGAGCTCTAATCGAATTTGTAATCATATCTTGGAGCTGTTGGACAGATAATGAAGCAATTGAAACAGGACGTTCCTGTTATTCCTCTTGTTGGGTGTGTTGCCATAAACTCGTAGTTTGTATTTATGTAAAAACAAATTTATATTCAATAAAGTTATATTCAGGGTTCAAAATGTAGAGAGACATGTCGACGTGTCGACGTGTCGAGCATGTCGACATCGACATAGGGGGGAAAAGTCGATTTTCCCCCATGTCGTCGACATGTCTTTTTATTTTCTCCTTTTCTTCTTTAAGGTTATTTTATTTTCATCATATTCTTACGATGCCACCACAGTCTATAATTTCTCAGAACCTCAATGATTGTAATCTTTGTCTGTTCAATGAAACATTCGAATTTTAATGTCGTATAAAGTATAACTAATAAGATTTGGAATTTTCTTTACTGATAATTTCTAATCCAATCTAGTCTTTACTTACACAATTGAACAATATATGCGAAATATTGACATATATAAAGATTGGAATACTCTTAGAATTTTTTAAAAATAAAATATTATTATATACAAATAGTGGTGAAACATGAAGTAGAATAGGTAAATTAATTAATACCAAAAAGTTTATCTCGGAGGATCTAGTGCACTATCTTGATAACTTTGATATAAATTACAATAGTTCTCCCCGGTCATCCTGGATTGAAAGTTTTAAAGGTAGTTACTCAAATGAGTAGAATATGAAGCACATATGGATCCCATTGGTAGATAATTTGGATGAATGACACAATCACGAAATTGAGGTGTTTGAAAATTGTGTAAATTTGATTGGAAAGTTGGATTGATGATTAATTTGAAAATGTGTTTGAAAAATGTGAATTCAAATTTGAAAAGAGAAGTCGGTAAAAAGTAAACAGGTACGAGTTAATTAGAATTTAGAAATGTGTTTGGAAACCAAGTCGGTAATTATTTCATTTCCAAATGAATCCTATTATGAAAAACACTAAAGAAGTAGTCAAAAGTTTACAATTAAAGTTTACTTTAGATGTTCAAATAATTTCCATCAATTTTCATTAAAGAAAAAAATCTTTTTTCGATATTTCCATCGACATCGAGATTTTCATAAGTAAAATGGTCATATACTTACCTTTAATGGTTAAAGGTGATCAATTATAGGCTAATTAAGCTACAATTCAAGTTTTATTTGTTAATTAAAAAAATTTCCATCAATTTCCACAATTTTCATTATTTTCCCCGAAATATCCATCGACTACGACATGTCTGTAAAATTGGGACCTCGACATTTTCATCGACATTGACATTTTGAACACTGGTTATATTCAATCAATTTGTTGTTGAATTCATAACGTTGCAATTATCTAATCCAATAAACTAAACATCCAAGGTTATTGTCATGTAATCGGGACAATATATATACTGGGTATATATTTGATATACCTTCGATATACAAGTGGATAATGTCCTGGGAATAACCTGAAGGGTCTATGGTATATGGATAAGACTGTGTACCTTATCCTGACAACACTATGGATACGACTCACTTTGTAAAAGTTACAGATGACCCGATCCAGGCTGTTCGTGTGGACATTCGAGTGGAGGTATCTATACAATGAGTTTGTATAAGACCGGACCACGAAATAGCCAATGTAACGTCGTTGAGTAACAGATTGCTATTTCATAGGATGACCAGACAACTCATTCTCAATCCTGAGTGAGTTATGGACTCCTGGATGTGAGAGCTCGTTCTTTGATCTGTATGAGTGAGAGTGGCCTGAGTCGCTGACTCAACATTCCCACCATTTTGGGGATGAGACCGAGTGGGGAGCTGGGAACATAACTACACAAGATGACATTCACTCCTCCTCGACTTTAGGGGAGTAGGTGAATGTTCCCTTTAGTGCTGACTTCGGGATTTGAACAAGGAGCCTCACCCTCTCACTGGTGGGAGAGGGACTTCCGATTATTGGTCGGACCATAACCGGGTTGTTCATTAGAGGATCAACGGTACTTAAGGTACAAGATGTAACACATGGGTAAAACGGTAATTTGACCGATCTGTGGTTACGAACACTCGTGAAAGATTGACTTGCCATTAATGGTTGATATTCGTGGACACAGAAATATTCTATAGTGAGAAGAGTTTAGCTGCGGGGTTTTAGTGGAGTAATCCGTAGTTAACGTATGTTGATTAAGGTGGTTAATGAGTTTAACCAATTAATCTCGCAACGATGGAGCTTCTGATCTATAGGTCCATTAGGTCCCCTTGCTAGCTCGTAAAACATAATTAAGAGCATTAAGTCTGGGAAGGAATTTGAATTGTTCAAATTTAATTAAACGGAATTTGAGTTAATTGTGTATGACACAATTTAATATAATGTATGATGATACATTATAAAACATAATATGAATATGATTCATATTAATACTATAGGATAAAGTTTAATGTGAATTAGATTCATATTAAATACTATGAGGGAAATGTATATTTTAATATGATTCAAATATTTATTGGTTTAATTAAATATGATTTGATTAAATTATATTTAATTAATTAATTAAATTAAAATATATGTCAAAAAAAGTTTTAATTTAATTTAATTATTTAATTTATGTATTAAATTAAATTAATAAATAAATATTATATTAATTAATTAATTTACTTAATTAATACAACTCACCACTTCCCAACATTTTTGTTGGGAAGTAGTGATGTGGAGAGTAGGAGGTTACTCCCTCTCTCCCCTCCCTCATTTGTTTTACACCAGAATTTTCCCTGTGTTCATTTTGTTTTTGCGGTAGAACATGTCACTGTCTCTTATGAATTCTCATTTCGTTTTCCTTTAAAAGAACCAAGATCCCACAATCCGGTTCATAATCCTTGGGACATAGCAAGGTAACGTGGTGGTATTGTTCTACTATTTGTACGATCGCGAGTTTTTGATTCGTTCGTTCATGCCGAAACAAATTCTATACTTGAGGAAGAATGGTTGTCAACGGACTTCAAATGTAAGTCGTTTTCTTCCTCTCAAGGTGTTTAATCTCTAGTTTAAAGTGGAAACAGTTCTATTTTAAAATCAGCGTTGTTTCATTTCTAAACCGAATTGTATCACAAGTGATCAATCGCTTCCGCTGGAGATTCGATCCCTTCACCTCTTGCATCATGTTCTTTCTTTTGTCGTTGACTTTCGAAGCGTGATTTTGGCTTGACTAAGCAACATTCGCAACATCTTTAATTTCGATCTGGTTCATAAGGGAAGCAATTTTCTAGTCTCTATCTTCGACCATTTTTGTTAGTGTGTTAAGTTTCTTCTCCATTTTCGCCATTTTTTCTTTCATGGTGGATGCATCAGCCATCATGTCAGAGTACATGACGTTTAGATTAGATGTTCCTTTGTTATGGGCAGAGGAAGGAAAGAATTCACTCTCCGAACTGGAATTGAACATGGCCTCCATCATTTCCTTGGCGCGATTATGAGTAATTAGACCCAAGTAAGAGTCGTTTGAAGCAGGAATCTTCAATGAAGTTTCTTTGAATGCCATCACTCTTTTTTTTTTTGAGTTGAGAGAAAGAGATGAGAGGTAGAGATGTCCCATGGGTCTTGCCAATTTGTTCGACGAGAAATTGAAATAAGAAATAACTCGAATTAAATGAACTTGTATTTGTATTTATGTATGTGTGTGTTACAATCTCTAATGTATAATCCTCTTATTAATTCTCTAAAATGTAAACTTTAATTCAAGGGCTTGTGAGCTTGTTCTTGAATTAATAACGTTGATGCCTTCTACTTCTTACCTGTCGAAGGATCTTTGAAGTCTTCAGCTTTGAGCTTGTTGAAGAATTCGACTTGTTTATGAAGTTCTTTGACTTGTAGTTTGATGAAGACTTTGTGAAGTCTTCAGCTTTGCGCTTGTGAAGTTCTTCGGCTTTGTAGCTTGTTGAAGTTCTTCGACTTTGCGTATGTGAAGTTCTTCGGCTTTGCGGCTTGTTGAAGTTCTTTGGCTTCGCGGCTTGTCAAGTTATTCGACTTTGCAGCTTGCGAAGTTGTTCAACTTTCCAGATTGTGAAGTACTTCGACTTTGTAGCTTTTTGAAGTCCTTCAATCAATTTGATGAAGACTTTGCAGTTTGATGGAGTCTTCAAGTATTGTTGCTTGGGGAGAGAAGATCCAATGTTCTTAAAGTCTCGTACTCTTCAAGTCTTGTTAGCTTTGGATGCTTCGCTTGACTCTGGATGATTGTAGACATTATGAGTGCTTTGAATTTCCAATTCTTCTAGCTTCTTCCGATCAACCCAAATGAGATGTGATCCCTCTATTTATGGAGCTTTGGTGGGTTTTATATGGGTCATGAACTTCTTTCTTCTCTGAAAATGTCACCCCTTCCCCGTCGTTAGGAGTAGACTCCTCCATAATGGGCTCAGTAGCAATAGTATCTTGAATTGGCTTGGGGGCACATTATCATGAGTGCTGACCTCCAGCCTCATCTTCAAGGTCTTCCTGGGACTTGGGGACCCTACCCGTGCCCCTGAGGTTTGAGGCTTAGGGGGACCCATTGGAGCCGAGGACAAGAGTCACTTGCCGCCATAAGCGTCACTCCCAAACTCTTCCCTTTGCCCCAGGGCATTTTCTGCCCGCTCTGTGCTGGTGGAGCCGACAGGTCCGTTCTTCCGAGGCACCCGTTGCCAAGTACTGTCGAACCTGGAAGGACGGGGCGACATCTCCTCTGTGATAACCATCGACACGACATGTCAGGGTCGAAAGGGAAAATGAGAGGAGGCCATAAATGAACGTTGTAAGGAATGTTACCTTCTGTCAGCCTAGCAGCGAGGCCACAGTCCCTAATATTGGTCAACAGAATTTGGTTGTATCGATCTTGGGAGTCGAGGTAACATACCCAACTAGGTACGATCTCATCTCCTTCGTTATCTCTGGTAGGGAATCAACCAAAGCTGATAAGAAACGACAACAAAAGTTAGGCAAGGGAGTGTGAAGTCAAGCAAAGGAAAAACAGAGGAGGCTGAAACCTTAGTTAGCCTACTAATTTCCATAGGGACGTCACAATATGGGGCACCCTCGGTGGTTGTCAACAACCAATTCCCAAATACATAAAATCACCTCTGCTTCCAATTTTTTTATAGAAGTGGGTATGTTCATTATGGAAGTAAAGTCGTTCACCATCATAGGGCTGTTCACCTACTTGGCCAAATCGGGTAGGTTGCTTAAGTAAAATCGGCCGAAAGCTCTAGACGACTTCTTGATAGTGTGTGTGGCCAGTATTTGGTCCACCAAGAGGATGCAGGTTTTGTTCTCACATAACCTCCACCAGAGGTACCAAAAACCCATTAAGGTGTCCCAGCCGTTAGGGGCTAATTGGACAGGGGTTAAGTTAACAGCGTAAAGGAAAAGTTGTGCAAAACAGTGTTTTCGAAGAAACGAAGTTAGGCAAGGGAGTGTGAACTTTTTAAGATTATTGTGATTACCAGAACTTCTTGGTAAGAACATCGCTTATAAAAAATTAGGTACTAAATTGAAATTTAAGAGACCAAAAGTATAATTTGTCAGAAAAAAAAAAGAAAGAAAGAAAAAGAAAAAAAAACACAAAATTTAAACACTTTCATTGAGAGTTGAACTCAAGACCTCCCGCTTACTAAACAAGTGCACTAACCAACTAAGCTATGGAAGCTCATATCGTTCACATGTAATAATTCATAATAATTTATTATTTATTTTGTGAAAAGACAAATTTAAGAGAATATATATATATATATAGACACACGCACACACACATACACACTTACATTTATAGCTAGTTTGATGACTAATTATTTTTTATTTTCTAATTTTGAAAGTGTTTCTTTGTTTAGTAGTCTATTTTTTTTAAAAATTAAAAAGTTAGTAAAAATAGTTCTTTTTAAGAGTTATTATTACTTTTTTTACTTTTATAATTTGGATAAAAATTTGAATATGTTTATAGAAAAGTTGAAACCGTATCGAAGAAATTATAAAAAGGTCAAAAACATAATCTTAAAAAGTTGAAAATGAAAATTGAAGGCTCCGTTTGATAACACTCCTTTTAAGTTTTATGTTTTTAAAATTTATGTTTACTTCCTTACCATTTGTTTGTTATGTCTATCATTTTTTAAAAGAATTATAGCTAAAAACCAATAAAAAAATAAATAATAATAATAATAACAAATCAATCATTGTTAATATATATATATATATATATATAAGTAAATAAATATGTTATAAAACGGATACATAAAAAAAAAAGCAAATAATAAAGACAGTAAAAAAAAGAGAGTAAAGTTAAAAGTAAATAAATAAATAAGTTTGCAAGCCAAAATTAAAGAGACAACAACTGCTCCTTCATTTCTTTGCATACTTATTAAAAACAAAATTACTATACTGTACAGTAAAAAGTAGTTTAAAAATTTATTTAGAAAAATCAACAACTTTATTTCTATACATTTTTTCATAGTACAATATAAAGTTGAAGAAAAAGAAATTATGGATTTCTTACCGATGACAAAAATGAGACAAACAAATGAAGATTATATAGCCTTAGCGATAGGCACAAGACCACACAAAGAGAGAAGTTAAATGAGCTCAAGAACCATAAAGTTTCTTTAAAAATAAAAAATTAAAAAATGAAGAAGATAGAGAAAAGTTCATGGATGCAAATGAAAATGAATGAATGAAGATTATGGCTTCGGTAACGATACAAAGTACTACATAAAGAAGAAAAGAAGAAAAAAAAAGGGAATTCACAAACCTAGAGCCTCCAATGGAAAAATGATTTAAGGTTTTTCAATTAATGCAAACAACCAACTCTCCTACACTTTTATTGTTCAGCAAACCAGTCTTCTTCATTTGTACACTTCGTACTCAGCAAAAACAAAAAGAATATTGTACCTTGAAAGTAACTCTTCCATCTGACCATGAAATTTGTTTGTAGCTTAATAAAATTTCTACGACGAGGTAGGTGAAATTTCATTTACAAAGAATGTTCCTTTTTCGTCTTTGAACTCGCGCATTTGTATGTCTGCCCATTTGTTTTTTGTTTATTTGGAAACGTGGAGTGCATTTTTGTGTTTTTTCTTTTTCCTTTGAGAACGACATGTTTGGGACGTGTACTGTATGTATTTTTGCATGATTCTCGGGCAAAGTTAGAGTTATTCACGGCTGAAAACCATATAATARGATTTTTGGGCGAGAATCATATTGTATTCGAGGAGTGAATTCACACCTGCAAATCAAGAACTTTCGCCCGAGAATTTTCGAATTTTGAATGCTTCTCTTTCTACGTGTAGGGTGCCTCGCCTATTTGTTAGCTATGGTGATAGGTGGAATGAGTTACAATTTGTATATGAAGGTGGAATTATGGGAGGTTTGGATGTGGATGACTGTATAACTTATGACGAGCTCCTTAGTGCTATGTGCAGCCTTACCCGAATAGATCCAGACCAGTTCAAACTCTTGATTCACTGTGTATATAAGTTCAATCTGTAGTACCAGGTTCCGAAGTATTATATCTTTGATGACCATAGCTTTAGATTTTTTTTAAGAGGCCCTCCACATCACTCCAAAGTCTCATTGTATGTATATATCGTACTGAAGGAAATACATGGCCGTGAAAGCAATTCAATGAATCTTAATATTCCAGAAACAGAAACATTCCAATCATTTCCTCACCAGTTAGGGCAGATCGTTTCCTATTATGCACCATCACTTCCTTTTGATTCCATGCTCCCAAGGGTTGGCTCATCATGTTTTGTCCCATCAATAATGCGCTAACGGAAAATGTAGTCCCATGTAACTTGGGTGACGATGAAACAAACTATTGCAGTCAATGAGACGATAACGATGAGAACAACATGGAGTATGAGGCCGAGGATGATGACAACCACGATACTGACTTCGAGGATGATGTTGACTTTGACAACGAGGAGGAAGTAGACCCAGGGAATGTAGCTGGTCCATCATCGGACCCCTCAACCGAAGTGCATATGGTTAGTACGAATGCAACGTGCGTAGCTGAGCAAGCTTCTTGCTCAAAGGAAATTGTTAGGATAGGTGATGAAGTTGGTTTGTCAACGGAGGACATTGCGGTAGGGAGTACTTTTTGATCGAAAGAATATTTGCAATTCAAACTTTCGGTGTACGCAATGAAGATGAATTTTTAATATTGCGTGAAGAAGTCGACAAAGAGTTTGTATACTGTCGAATGCACCGATGATGGGTGCAAATGGAGCCTGCGTTCAAGGAAAATTAAAGGTTCGAATACTTTCCTTATCTCTACATTCTACAAGATGCATAGTTGCATTTGTGAGGTAATGAAACATGACCACCGGCAAGCTCGAGGTCGTGTGGTGGGTCAGATTATAAAGTCCAACTTCGAGGATGTAAGTCGTCGTTATAGATCGAAGGATATTGTTAATGACATGCAGAAAAATTATGACGTTAACATCCGATACGAAAAGGCGTGACGTGCGAGAGAAAGGGCCTTGGATCTACTAATAGGATTGCCAAAGAAGTCGTATACTCTTTTGCGTAAATACGGTGAGGCGTTGAAATATGTGAACCCGGGCACGATATTTTCATTGAAGTTGGAGGGTGATAAATATTTTCAATATGCATTCATGACCCTATTCTGCTCTATCAGGGGGTTTAAAAGTTGCATTCGCGCCGTACTTGTCATCGACGGTGAACATGTCAAGGGAAAATATAAATGTGTGATATTGATAGCCTCCTCTATTGATGGTAATAATCAGATATATCCACTTGCATTTGGAATCATAGACAGAAAACAGACAACTCATGGACTTGGTTCTTGGAGCGAGTGAAGAGTTGTATTGGAGATGTTGAAGGATTGGTTTTCGTGTCTGGCCGACACCAAACCATTAATAACTTTGTAGCTTCTGTCTTCCCCATTACTCAACACGTTAGTTGCATGCATCACGTGTAGATGAACTTGAATGATAAGTTTATGACTAGGAGCGAGGGCGTGGAAAAGCTATACATCCTAGCAGCTAAGCATTCAAGAAGTCTACCTTTAGGTATTACTGGAATTAGCTTGCCGAAGTCCCAAAAGTGCGAAAGTACTTGGAGGAACTCGGGTTTGATAAATGGTCACACGTATATCAACCTGGGTTGAGGTACAACCAAATGACGACTAAAATTGCAGAGTTCATGAATGCAATTCTAATGCACGCGTGATATTTGCCTGTCACTGTACTATTAGAACATTGTACGACTCTTCTGCAACACTGGTTTTACGAGCAGTGGACATGCGCATCGACGAGAGCATCCATTCTCACTGATTATGCTGAGGAGATTGTAAAGAATGCAGTGGAGCAGGCCCGACGACATACGATTAGACCGATTGATAATTACGAGTACGAGGTACACGATGGTAGCAGTAAGTGCATGTTAACCTAAACAGTAAGAGTTGTACGTGTAAGTAGATTGACTACTACCAGATTCCGTGCTCTCACGCTGTTGCTGCCGTCATGCATTGTAATGTTAATATATACACGTTGTGTTCGCCCAAGTATAAATTAGAAACGTTACTTAATGCGTACGCCGAACCAATCTAACCATTGGGTGGTGAGGAAGACTGGGCTTTACCCGACGACTTTGTTGAGTACACCATTGAGCCTTCGAAGTTCATTCCGAGTGTTAGAAGATGACAAACGGTACAGATACCTTCAGTGGGTCAGCCTCAATAGATATACAAATGCAACAGATGTGGAATCCAAGGGCATAATAAGAAAACTTGCCGTCAACCATTACGAACAACTGAGTCTTAGTTCGATGTATGACTTACTTTTATATCCATTTATTTCCTTTTTTGTGTGCTGGGAAACAGATCATCAAATATTTGGGCGAAATCTTGATAAAATTTTATCTAACTTAACCGAGTTTGGGCAAGAATTACTGTTGTTTTCAGGCGAGATGTTGATATTCATGCCCGTGAAATATTCCAGTTAACACCGTTGCGGTCGAGGTAACTTTTTTCAGGTGAAATCTTGCCATTCTCGCCTGTGAAATATTCCAGTGAACACCATTGCACTCGTTGAAATATTTTTCGGGCTAGAATAGCCCGATTTCGCCCGTAAAAAGGTCCATACTTGACAGTTTTTGGGCGAAATATGAATAGTCGATGTTGTATTTCGTCGAAAAGTTGGTTTGCATAATTGGTTCGTTTTATGTATTGGATTGCCTTGTTAACATATTAGTCTTATAGGAAGCAAGATAAATAGTTTGTAAGAGTGAGGTCATAAAATAATGGCATAATGCTAATAATTGAATTTGATTCAAAATATTGATCGGTTTGCCCACATTTCTATGGATAATTTCTCTCTAAGGAAACTAACGTTGTCCTAAGTTAAGGTGGCCATATTTGACCTGTTACATCATACTCGAAGTATTTAATGCAAAACATCCCGCAGTCGTGGATAAATTATGTTAATAGATAAAGTATTGTGATGAGAGGTCGAAGGTCGATAGTAAATACCTCGTCGTCCATGGATGACTCTAACGACTGTGAATCTATCATAATATGGTCCATCGGTGTGCTATGAAAGTAGTCTCCTTGAGAGGGGCAGCCTTGCAACGCGCATGTAAGCCAGGGGCTATGTCCGTGCATTCTCCGCTACCAGTTTCCATACTCTCCTTATGCATATCCTTTGTACCCATGTCTTCCTTACGCGACAAGGACGTGCATGCTGCTTCAAACAAGACACATGAAACTTCGTTAAAACATGGTTACGATCGAATTTAGAACATGAAACTTCAAACAGGATTACCAACACGGACCTCATGTTCTGGTGTCTGAAATCCAGGGAGTTCTTGTTGAGCCTGGTCCCTATCATGACCAGAATGAAGTGCTTCTGTCTTGTGCACATTCACATCCGAGAGATCGATGATCATGTCATCTGTGGCTTCCCCATCCATAGCATCAGGACCATCACCCTGACCACCATCAGCGCCACTGGGTCCATCATTGGGTGCATCACTAGGTCCATCTCCTGGCGCAGTACGATCTCCGCTACTATCTCTTCTCATGTCATTCGGGTCGATAGGTAAACCCTATATAATGTAGGACAAGTTAGTTCTCAATTAGTGAAAAAGAAATCGTAGGTGAAAACTATTATTACCTTAGCGATTCTTCGCAAGAATTTTCGGATGGATTTTAATTCAGCCTCAATACCTCCCATCCTATCGTCCATGCGCTTGTCCATGTGCTTCAAACGTTTCTCAACCCTCTTCAGACGCATACTGGACATGTATACCTTCTTACCACTAGCATTCTCCTCTTTCTTCTCAGCCTCGACATGGACGTCTTATTTGACACCTTTATCGACGTTCGCTGTTTGTCCCCCATCGTCCTTCTTTGGTCCTGCATGTGCAATTAATGGTTCAGCAGCATCGCTTTCATACTGACCTTCATCCTCATCGTCGGACTCGGGTAGTTCGAACGACCTATTTAAGAAGGTCGTCTCAGCCTTCGTTGCTTCTATTGATAGAGTTCTTCCCTACAGCAATGGTAAAGAACGTGTTAGACTAAATATGGAAATTAAAGATAATTATAAGTATAAACAAAATTTAACTTACCATGATAGATCGAAATATCTCTCTGTCCAGCACATTCCATGTAGTTGAATGGACGCACCTCCAACGAAGAATACGTGGCACGACATACGGATTTACTTTATTGGCCAAACGTCCAAACAGGGAAGATATAGTCTCGTACGCCCAAACTTGTATACATAAGTGGTGGACGTTATAGACCAATTGAAAAGAACAAAAAATTGAAAACAAGTATTTATACTCATACCTGGAACGTCCAAGGGAAACCGTATAGACTGTATGATTTCCTGAACCCGCCATTCTTCGACCTTTTCGACGGGCCACGCTTCAAACTATATATAGTCTTTTTAAACGACAACGTACCCCAGTCGTGGTTGCAGCAAGTTTCCCAATCATCGACTATTCCCAGCAAGGTATAGCCATACTTCAAGGTCCTTTCTCTCCCCAACAGAACTAATATAAGAAGTACACAATAGATACCTTGATCGCGTCGAAATCATCCTCGAACCGTGCGACTATATAAATCTTATCAAAATCACTCAACAATATGTCGTTGCTATCATTAAAGTAGAGAGCCCTAAGTCTGTGGAGAGATGTGTCTTTTCTAACTGGACTCCTATCATATTTAAGGCCAGAAATAATGTCAAACTCCCTCCGCCCAAATGACACCTTACTACCAAAAAAGTTGAAGCAAATGGTGTCAGGTGTACTATCCTCAATCTCCCTAAGTAGAATGTTATGTATTAATGGCCCGTTAAATACGAGGTTCAAGTCAAGGAGGTGGCTGAATACAATTTTCCTAAACATCCTAAGCTGTTTTGGGGTCAATTTACTCTTAATGGCTGCAGTAGTCTTCGCTAGGTGCGATAGACATGTCAAGTTGGCAGAAGCATAGGATGAGGGAGGGATTTTAGGTACCATTTCCATTTTGAATTAACCTGGACATGAGTAAATAAAGGATCCAATGATCAGAGATAATGACAAATCATAAATATACATAAATGCTAATAACCAACCATTCCTTTAATCAACTAAAAAAAAAAACCTATTCCTGTCAACTTTCTCGAGGCAATTCTCGGGTGAAGTCGTGCACGAGAATTTAGCAGTATTAAATGAACTCGAACATTTCGCTAGAAAATTATTAATACTGTAAAAATTCTCAGCGACTTTTAAGAACAAGAACGGGTACCAAGAATTATTCAAGAGCCTACAACTCCCACCTTTTTTATTGAGTTCGCCCGAAATGCCCCGAGAATTTTTCCAAACAATAAATAGCACTCCAAATCCAAATCCACCACACTCGAAAGACCCTGAGAATTTATAATTTTTCAAATCCCTAACCTAATTCGCCCGAAACCCACCGAGAATTCTCCAGAATTTAAAAATCGAAGCCCTAACCACTTCGCACGAAATCGCCCCGAGAATACCTCCCGTTCGAAAAACCCACAACGAAATCTACAACGAGGCTCATCTTTAACCTCCCACACACCTCATGTATACATGCGACGAAAAACAATAAATAAACAAAAGGAAATCGAACCTCCAATGTCCACGCTACTTTCACGGAGGTTAAGAAAATTCAAGCCTTCAGTGTTGAAGGGAACGGAGGGAATCGAAAAGGAGAAGAAGAAGACGCAGGAAACTGAAACGGAAGAGAAAGATGGGGAAAGCAGGCCAAGAGTTGGTTTTTTTACCGAGGGGCACAAATGTAATTTCATTTTTTAATTAATTAAAATTATACAGTAGGTCATTCAAAACAATTTTAGAGGGCAGGGTTATTTGAGCAAACTGCAAGCTTAAGGGGGTTATTTGAGTCAATTTCCCAAAAGTCTCAACAACCCCAATCCTGGGGTGACCAACTCATAGCAGCAGCCATGATCACCGAGAGCGACCATCTCCCAATAGGAGCGAACAAACGAACTCAAGTGCATTCCTATCTGCCTCCCTCTACGTACCGTTTCACTAATTTTTTTCACAAATTCCAACCAATACATTATTTTTCACACTTCTAAACTCCATTTTTTAAAACCTCACTTGTAAAAATCTATTGTTTCTTGGAAGATAAGATTTGGCAGTAAGGTCTTTTGTTATTGGGTTTATAGCTTGAACCATTATAAAGCTTCTTGTGCTGTGTTGTTTCATTTTTCGTGTATACTGTTAGATGAGAGTCAGGATGAGATGAATTTAGGTTTCCAGTAGTTAAATGAAAAATAGTTGAGATTAACCTTACATAATTCAAATTGTTTTTTAGGTAATGGAGATGGAGGATTTATGGGCAAGTTGGATGAAAAATAGTTGATTTCACATTATATTCATAAGCTGTTTGGTGAAATGCCTCACATAAATATTTGAAGTTTCTTTGCTCTTTAATCAAATCTGTATAGGACTGAAGTTAAGTTTGATGTGAATTGGTTTCTTGTAGCTGTTAGCTAACTGTTTGTAATTTTGTGTTCTCCAAAACCTACCTCTGTTTTTGAAAGTGTGCAACTAATTGATTTTAGTTATTTTTTTACTATTTTTTGGCTTTTGTTATTCCTTTTTGCAGGGAATGTATGAAAATCATGTTTATCTCAATTGGTTTTGTATTTTTTAATTTTTTAAAATCTCACTAATTTTATGCAATTGGTTTTGCTTCTCTTCACCAAATGAATTAAATATAGGTGGATTTGATACATTAAATGCAGCTACACGGGGAGAACCCCTCTCTTTCTAATTGAAAAGTTAGGTTGGACACAATTTAAGTTTAGTCAAAATTAGAAATTTTGTTATTGTGCAAGGTTTCTGATAGAACAACCATTAAATTTCGAGAAGTTCAGGCAAACATAAACTTCAACATTGAATATTACAAAGAAGATTTAAAACAGGGATCGTCTTTATTTTTTTATATCTTTAATTAAATTGTATTGCACAAAATTGAAATCATGAAATGGAAATAACTTAGAAACTTAATCATGAAATGGCAAAATATGGTTGTCGTAAATAATATTGATGGTAGTCATCTATGTGTTACTTCATGTTATGATATATTTTGAAAATGCATCATTGACCTTCAAAGTTGCTAAAAAGTATTCAAATTGTTGGCAGTTATCATCTTTGATACGATAATGTTTTATCTAGAATAGGAAATATTCCAATTTTGTCCATGAYTGTGTAGTTTGTTGAAAATTTCTCTCAAATTTCTGTTTCATTTGTCTTTGGATATAAAATTAAATCAAGATAACATTAGATCTTGAAAGGTAGAAAAATGTTTGGATTTTTTTGTGTAGTATAATTTATCAACATTTTCTTTTAGGACGTTATTTATTTTGCCTTTCTGTCTTCTCATAAGATTTAAGGTCTTAAGAACTTCAAAGGATGATGAGCTAATGTCCTATCATTTCGGGTAAGTTTTGCTTTAACGCTGATAATTATTGTTTATGTGAAAATAAGTTAATATCAACTTCATTTTGTAAAGATCATTGAAGCTTGATAGTAATGACTCCTTCAAAGAACCTAACATTCTTTTTTGACTCACCGAGAATTCGTATGACATAAGATATTTTTAGTATCATTACTATGTATGTTGAGTTCATGCGTACTTATTTAATATTGAATATTAATTAGTGTGTATAATGAGAGAATTTCTTATATGAGTCGTGTGTCGTAGGGCTGTAAGAAATTTACAAAAGAAACCTTTTAGTCTGAAGCATGTGACGGTAAAGTATTTAATGAATTCATAAATTACTTAAAGGTGTATCTAATTTTGTCATTGAATAATATTATTTATATGTTGTATGCATAGTTTCCAAGACAACCAAATATAGTGGACTGTGAGTATTCTGTTATGCGGTTTATGCGTGATATAGGCTACTCATGCAACACCACGATTTTCAATTGCGTATGTATATAGTATAGTGTCCGTATTGGGAATATAATATATATCACCAAATTATTTTAGAAATTGATTTTGATATCAATATGATATAGATGAAAGGAGCACCACATACTTACACTCAAGAGCATTTGGATGTTATGCGAATGCATTTGGCGGAGTTTCTACTGTCACACAAATACTTTCCATAATATATGTGGTATTTTGTTTTTTGGCCTACCCATTGACACAAACATGCATTTTGTTGGCCACCACATGTAGGAGTTTGATATTTTGTTTTGTGGAAGGTTTGTTTGAACACTTTTGCTTGATCTTCTTCTTATGAAATGGAGATATTGTTCGGGTCTATTGAGGTACAATTTTCAAGCATTAGTCATGCCTTATGTTTTTTATTGGATTACAGATTAGTATATGTCACACACATAAGTTGCATTATTCTAATGTTCCTTAGTTAATATTACTTGAAAGATTTATACTTATTGTTGAACTGGAACATCGATCATGATTTCTGGAAATCATTTTGTTGGCCACCATAGGTAGGAATTGGAGATTTTGTTTCATGGAAGATTTGTTCAAACATTTTTGCTTGATCTCTTTGTTATGAAATTGAGTTATTGTTGGGGTCTATTGAGGTATGATTCTCGGTCATTAGTCATTCCTCGTGTTCTTCATTCAATTACAAATTAGTATGTCTCATGAATATGTTGCATTGTTTTAATTTTCCCTAGCTTATGTTACATGAGAGATTTGTACTTATAGTTAAACTGGAACATGTATTATGATTTTAGAAAGCATACAAATTAGAGTGAGCTTTTCTTAATTGTTTAGTTTATTATGTTGAACGAGTAACTTGTGGGTATCAATATTTTGAGAAAGGAAGACATTGAAGAAAGGATTTTCGAGTTGGTTCGACGAGTACTAGTATAATATCTTATCCAACACCCCAGCATAATTGTCATACATTTAATTTGATATTTTCTAATAGTGAGAGAAAATTATATAATTGTTGTGGCTGTACTTAGTTGAAGTTAGTATCTTTAATATAATATCTTATTTCAAACACGAATCCACCTCCGCTCCTACCTGCATCAAATTAGTATTTCTTGTACATATGTTGAATTGAAAGAATGATATTTAGTTATGAATTTATTTTTTATAGTTTTGCTTAATCGATTTGTTCTTCTTATTTGTGAACAACATGCTGGTAGAGTGCAAGTATTCGTTCTAGACAAACCAACATATAAGTTCATATTAATGTTTTCTTAATTGTTTATTTTGAATATGTTGTTGTAGCTTGTGAGAGCGAAGTTTCAAGAAATAATGATGTTGAAAAAAATTTGGCGTACCATCAACGTGTACGCGGTATAAACTCTGAATCCATAGAATTATAATATGTTAACTACATACTATAATTTGACCCCTCCACAATTCCCATGTTATGGATGAATATTTTACATTGTTTCAATGCTTAGGTATTGTGAGAAGCACTATCATGAACTTTGATGTGAAGAATGTGTCTCTTTGGCCATTTTTTTAGCAGTAACTTCATGTTTTATGTACTACTATAATAGTTTGTTTATGTACGGGGTTGATGTACATTTAAATGTAGTTTGTAATTTACATTATGTATGAACACTTCGTTTATGTATATATGACTTATTTGTTCGCATTTCTTTATATATATGCCTTTGTATGTCGAGAAACATCTTGTTTAAAAACCATTTCATGACACGTTTATTCAATTACAGAAGAAATGTGCTATGAAAATTAAATGAGTACTATAAACATTTATAAATGTCAACAAAATATGTTTCATGACAAAAAAAATGTAATTGTCGAACTTCTCTTGATTACTTAGAACTTTTATCCTAAATAAATTTTGATGCGAATATTGTCATGGTTAAAAGCTTTGTGATGGTTGTAAAAGTAAATTAGAAAAACATAATTTGTCATTATACCAATTTTCGTGATATTTAAAACATGTCATTATTAAATGTATCATGACAGTTTCAAGTTGTTGTTATACATATTGCCGTGACTCTTTACAGAATGTCATCATTAAATGTTCCATGACATTGTTAAACTGTGATTATACATACTGTCGTGATGTAATGTCATCAAAATAGTTGTTGTGACAATTATAAACTATCAGAAATATGTTTTTGATGATTGAAGAAAAAAATCTTTGCTTCATTCGGTGAAAATTATAAACTATTATCAAATGAGTTATTTGTGAGACTTTTAAATTGTGGTGGATGATCATTTCGTGACAAACTATAACAGTCATTCTAAATGCATTAATGACAATTTAAAAAACTGTCACATTCTCCATTTCCTTGATGCCTTAATCCAAGTTATTAACTGTCACRAATTAAGTTAATGACAATTTTTAATTGTCATGGAAGACTAGTTTTGTAGGAGTGAGATCATAAATTAGATATTGTAACACTACATACATTCTGTTGGGAAATTAACGGTTTTCTATAATTTCCCTTTCCACATAAAATATCCAAACACATCCAAAATATGTAAATAGGAAGAAAACAGTAAAGCACAATATAATAACTCAGCAGATTTATACTAGTTCACAACTAAGGGCTACGTCCAGTCTTCCACTCAGATGTGGGTAATTCACTAATAATTTTTAAAAGAATTGGATACAAAACACTCCCCACTAATATCCCCTAGAGGTCCCAATAAAAGCCACCTAGCTTCTACATATTATAAACATTATATTTAGGTACAGGAATGAAAAACTCACAAATACAAGATACAATACCCTGAACAAAGATGATCTTAATCTCCTCAATTTGTGATGTCAACACCCGAGCCGTTGCCACAAAAAACTGCCACAAAAAAAAACCCCAAATTTGCCCCAAACAAATTCTGACGACTGCTCATTTTTATTTTGTTTTCACGGCTACCACAAAACCAACACACACATTTACATATATATGTGTGTGTTAGGTTAACAATAAGTTGGGCCTTCATGACCCAACAACTTTTTTTTTTAATTATTATTTTGTATCCACAAGCCCAACAATCACCCACTTGGAGACAAAATAACAATCATCTGCCTCCTACTGCATCAACAGTGTCCCATAGTCATCTTGACCCTTTGTCAAGGCACAGTTCTTACTCCGCTATCAAAGAACTGATCCACATTGCTCGGCCTTATCCAAGCTCTGTCTGTGATTGCCCCGATACCGAGTAATCCTACGTAGTCTTATCCTTTAGACGATAGAGACACGACCACGTGCTTCCACTCGAACTAAGTGGTCCCTATAGCTTCCTTTCTCGATCGAACCCAATGACCTCTGAAGGAAGATTCCCCTGATGACTTGGAGCTCCCACCTAAGTCTGTTGCCTTTCTAGAGACATTCCCCTTGACTTCAATACCCTCTATAGTCATCTCCTTCGATGCACTATCTCGCTTATGCGACTTCATTAGCTCGCTGTTCCGTCTGACAACTGGGGCATGAAACTGACAACCAGTTGAACACTTACCTGAGTTGTTCCCCTTACCCTTTCCTTTACTTCCCAGCTGTTGTACTTGAACTGATGGCAGATTTATCTGATCTGTTCTGGTTGTTGATACTGCTGATTCTCTAAGGTCTCACCCTAAACCATCTGCAGCCCTGTGCATCCTCTGTCTCTCAGATCTCCAGGCAACCTCAAACTTTGACACATACATAGAAGATCTCTTATGGTCAGTTGCCACCACCCTGGATTCCCTATTGAACTTCCAGCAACCCCCACTAAACTCACTGCTGTAGCCATCGTCATCTAGCTTCTCTACGGATAACAAATTCAATCTGAACCTAGGAATATACCTGACACCTCGCAACAACAACTCGACCCCTTCGCCTGTCTTCAAACAACATCTCCAATTCCTCTAACTTTGGAGATACTCTCATTTCTCATCCTCATTGAGCCATAATCACCTGCAGTAAAAGATGAGAACCAATGTCTGTATGAAGCAATGTGCAATGATGCTGTAGTGTGAAGCACCCACTGGTCTACAGATATGTTCCTTTGAACACAAGCCAGAAACTCATCAATCCCTTCTTCTATTACAACGTTTGTAGAATTGTTCTCCTTCTCACAATCTTCTTTGAACTTTCTATAGCAACATTTCACGTGTCCCTTCTTGTGGCAGTAATAACACTCTACTTCTCCACTGGAACTCCACTACCCCTGCTATATCTCTGCTGCTGCTTCCCATTGTAATTCACCTTTGCCTTCCCTTTTTCTGAGCTACCAAAGCTGATTCAACCCCGTTCTATGCTCTTGAAGTAGATGCAGACATTTACCCTAATTTTCTTCGGGCTTCCTCAGAAAAGGCGACATCACAAATAGCTGAAAACTTCAAACTATTTTCCCCTAGCAAATTCGACACCGCGGTCTTCATCGTCTCCCAACTGTCAGGCAAAGACGTCAACAGCCTCATAGCTTTCACCTCCTCATCGATCTTGATACCCATCCCTTCGAGTTTATTCAAGATGTCAGTGAGTTTATCGATGTGGGAATTCACCGAGGTTCCCTCCTCCATGTGGATATTAAAATACTTCGTCCATAGAAGTATTTTTGTATTGGCATAAGATTTTTCATACCTATCTTGCAAGGTCTTCAACAATTCTTTCGCTGTAGTCTCTTTCACCACCAAACTACAAAAATTTATCGATAACAACATTCTGATGTTCGTAGCGGCCTACTCATCCATCTCACTCCAATCCTTTTCCGTCATCCCTGTTGGTCTCTCTCCCAAAGTCTTGTGTATTTTCTTGCATGTAAGAAGATCCTTTAACTGCATCTTCCAAAAACTGAAATTCTCTCCACTGTACTTCAGGACCCCTTCATAATAATGGTGTGCTTGATATCTGTCACTTATGATGCTGCAACCTTACAGCTCTGATACCAGTTGTTGGGAAATTAACGGTCCTCTATAATTTCCCTTTCCACAGAAAATATCCAAACACAACCAAAATATGCAAATAGGAAGAAAACAGTAAAACACAAGATAATAACATAGCAGATTTATATTAGTTCACCACTAAGCGCTACGTCAAGTCTTCCACTCAGATGTGGGTAATTCACTAATAATTGTTAAAAGGATTGGATACAAAACACTCCCCAATAATATCGCCTAGAGGTCCCAACAAAAGTCTCTTAGCTTGTAAGTATTATAAACACTATACTTAGGTACAGGAATGAAAAACTCAAAAATACAACATATTATACCCCGAACAAAGATGATCTTGATCTCCCCAATTTGTGATGCCAACACCCGAGACATTGCCACAAAAAATTTCCACAAAAAAACCTCCAATTTGCCCCAAACAAATTTTGACGGTTGATCCTTTTTCTTTTGTCACGGCTACCACAAAACCAACAAACACATTTACATATATATGTGTGTGTTAGGTTAACAATAAGTTGGGCCTTCATGGCCCAACAATTTTTTTTTAATTATTACTTTGTATCCACAAGCCCAACACATTAAATACAAATACAAGTTAATTAATTTAAATTTCTCTTCCTTGAATTTTATGTCAAAGAGTACACTACATGCCTAGTTTAAGACTATATTTGGTAACACAGAGTATTTAATAATTTAATGCTAAGTAAAGAAAGATATACCATATGTTTGGGGGAAAGAATACCCTAGACACGTGGAGGACAACCATTAGTGCTCCAAGGTGACCCATGAGTCATGCCCCAGCTCGGACCGCCGAGATCACCACCACTAGCGTTGACAGATGCTAAGTATGAGGGCCGAGGTGAACCTGGCTAAGGTCCGATCTACCGGGAAGCTCGGTGGGGGCCGATGTGAGCTACTGTCAGCGGCGTGATTATCGGGTGTAACCGTCGGTCCCGAGATTACCGGGTGTAACCGACGGTCCCGAGATTACCGGGTGTAACCGACGGTCCCGAGATTACCGGGTGTAACCGTCGGGAGATTAGCAGGACTACCACCCATAAGTAGAGGACCTCACTCCACGATCAGGTACGATGATTTTCTGACCTCGAACTAAACTGGGAATCCGACCTATACTGACTTGATCGTCGGAGTGCTCACCTTTTTGTGCAGGTCCGCCCAAGTATTCAGATCGGTCTGGAGGCCGAGTTCGAGCTGCAATCAGAAATACACTGTTGTGCATATCCTTGCATAAACATTTGGCGCTGTCTGTGGGAATTCGACAATCTAAGTCATCCCAATTCTTTTAAACCAACACGCAAGCGAAAATGGTTCAACCCGCAAACTCGACCAATACGACAGATCGAA
>NW_019104557.1:748889-761887 GCF_001995035.1 Momordica charantia | reverse complement strand
GGTATTCCAAACCCTGACCCGAGGTGGAGGCATCACTATCCTCCCCGTCATCGGAGAACCTAAAGTTTTCTTCTCCTCGAGCTCGGACTCTAACCTACGAGCTAAATCCTCATCGGATCCTAAGTCGCTGCTAAAAGAGGACGACATGGTAACTACGTTGGAAAGAGAAAGTGAGGGAAGAGACCGACCTACCAAGGGTCCGAGCTGCCTTCAGATCGAACTCCAAGAATTCAGGAAACGTAAGGTACGACCTGAAGGATTGGAGGTATTTATAGCTCATTGGAAAAATTTCCCCACCGTACACGTGTAATCAACGAGCGGCTGGGATCCTCCCGAAAATCCGAAGCGTCGGAATATTTGAATATTCCGACGATAAATGCACCGCAACAGTGATGTTTTCCCACGAATGGGAAGTCGCCACGTGTCCGAAGCGAATCGAATGAACTTCTTCGCCAGGTCGAGATCGGACCAGACAGAGAGGGGGCCAATGTTTGGGGGAAATAATACCCTGAACACGTGGAGGACAGCCATTGGTGCTCCAAGGTGACCCATGAGTCATGCCCCAGCTCGGACCGCCGAGATCACCACCACTAGCGTTGACAGATGCTAAGTATGAGGGCCGAGGTGAACCTGGCCAAGGTCCGATCTACCGGGAAGCTCGGTGGGGGCCGATGTGAGCTATTGTCAGCGGCGTGATTATCAGGTGTAACCATCGATCCCGAGATTACCGGGTGTAACCGTCGCGAGATTAGCGAGACTACCACCCATAAGTAGAGGACCTCACTCCACGATCAGGTACGATGATTTCTGACCTTGAACTAAACTGGGAATCCGACCTATACTGACTTGATCGTTGGAGTGCTCATCTGTTGGTGCAGGTCCGCCCAAGTATTCAGATCGGTCCGGAGGCCGAGTTCGAGCTGCAATCAGAAATACACTGTTGTGCATATCCTTGCATAAACACCATACTAATTGATTTTATTTATATTCAAACATTTACAATAAAATAAGATTTTTGGTCATAAACCGCAAACATAAGAAACATGTTTCTTTTGTCTCTTTAATCAAATTGGTTTTGAGTTATAGCATGTGTGATATATGAGTTTTATATCCTTAATGAGGTTCTGATTAACAAATATTTCCATGTTTTAAGTTGGAATTTTTTTCTGTTTACGGGGATGTTAGGCAACATAAATTACTCCTCACTAAATTTCTTACTAAAGAATGGCTTCTAGAAGCTAAAATTATTTTCATTTATAAAAAATTAAGACCCTGGGACAGACACGAGTGCCTCTAGGTATAGGAGAACAAACCTCCAGCTTCTAATTATCAAAAAAAACAAAAAGAAAAGAATTAAGACCTCGTTTACTAAAGAGTCTAGACCATATTATAACCATGTTATCTTTACTTTTCTATTTAATTTTTTAAAACTTAGGCTTATATACTTCCACTCATGTGTTTCTTTTTTGTAATCTACTCATTTTTTAAAAAAAGTTTTCCAAATCTTAGCTAAATTTTGAAATTTTAAAAATATAGCTTTTATTATTTTTTTGGGTTTTAGCTACGATTCTTTTTAAAAACTGATAGACAAAACAAATTTTAAATGTGGGAGTGTAACAAACAAATTTTAAAACAAAAGAATACTTCTTTAGCTAGTTCAAAACGTCGATATTGTTGGAAATGTCGAGATCCCGATTTTACGGATATGTCGGGACATATTGATGTCGATTGGATATTTCGGGAAAAAACCATAAATTGTGGATATTGATACAAATTTTTTGAATTAGTAAATAAGATTTTAATTGTAGCTTAATTAGCCCATAATTGTTCAATTTTGACCATCATATCTAAATATATCAATAATATACTTATGAAAATGTCGTTGTGATGATAACGTCATAACAAAATCATGTATATACTTACATATAAATTATTTGAATTGGTAAATTAAAGTCATTGTTGATTTATTATGTTTTTTATCGATAATTTCTAATCAAAACTAATCTTTAGTTACATAATTAAACAAGATAGGTGAAATAGGTATAAAAATTGAAAAATAAAATTTCTTATGTACAAATAGGGATGATATAATTTAACTAATACCAAAGATTATCTTCTCTTTTAATTCAAATAAACATATAATCTGTAGCCAAATTTAAATGGGCAAACCTCGTTAATTTGTTTTAGAAAAGATTTCATTCTCTTTCATTTACTTATTTGCTAGGAGGTTTGTTTTTTTTACAAGAGATTGGAAACAAATTTTGGTCAAAACGAAAAAAAAAGTTGATTTCAGATTATTTAGCAAAAAAGTTCAATTCATACGTTATCTCACCCAAACAAACTATACATATATTTTCAAATTATGTAGCCGAAATATCCATTGACATCACTGGTGAGTATATCTTTTCAAATTATTTATAAAAAAATCAATTTATAGATTATAAGTAAAAAAAAAAAGACATTTCCTCGACATTTCATCGACATGTTGACATTTTCTCAACATTTCGTCGACATTGGGAGAAAAACGACATTCTCCCTCATGTCGACGACGAGGTGTTCGACTATTGACATGTCAACGCATCGCCCGAAATTTGAAACACTGTTCATAATTCTAACTAATTTTAACGTACATATTCATTTTATCAAGAGTTTATGAATTTTTTTTGGTCAATAATCAAAATATTAATCTTGGCTGAGAATTTTGATGTTCGACATTTGTCACCAAATATTAATCTTCGCCATTGTGTCAAGTAATCAATTTGATCATTTTTTTTTCTTTGTACGTGGCAAAATTTCTACTCATAATTTGAGATTTGAGCATGCAAATTTCAATAAGATATGACATTTCACCTTGCCATTCTTATTTGATTAGCCCAATTTCTACACATAATTTGAATTTGGGGGAGAAAATATCAAACGAGATTAAAATTGAGGATGTCATGTTTATTTGATTGGCAAAATGATTAACCGTCAAAATAAGATATTAATTTCCTCTTGAAATAACATATGACATTAAAATTTTAGAGATGCCATATTTATTTAATTGGGAAGAATATTATTATTTTTTTCTTTTCAATATCAAAATTTTTCATGTATGTCTTGGAGCCATGCTTAAAAGTTTGAGGACTTTGTGTTAGCTAAACCCATATCATTCCGTTTAGGTATATGGAGATTTTCTCTATCTTTTTCTTCTTCTCATCTTCTCTCCATTTCTTTTTTCAATCTTTGGCTTTTGGCATTCATGTTATTATCTTTTTTACACAGTACCTTGTGTTGTCGCGTGAGACCACAATCCCTTATGATTCGTCTTCGTTTATGTTGTCAGTGAGAATCCATTAGTTTTTTTTTTTTTTTTTTGAATATGTACTATTGCATATGAGAATGAAATATGTTTGGAAAGAAAGGTGTTCAATTTTAATTGTTCAATAGTGATATCTTTATATATATATATATAAAAGAATATGCAAACAGAGGGAGGCAGCGCTTACAAAACACATGAAGCAACCCCACTCCAATTTAGGGCTGCAACTTTTTTTTTTTAATAAATTTAAATTTGGTGTGTGTGGCGTCTGCATGTTGAGTCTTGCCAAAATTCTTCTACAGAAGTTAGTGACAACAGAAACAACGTCATGCAAGAAGAACAAGAAGAACACTTTATTTTCATTGCTTTGTCGTCTGTTCAACAACTCCAAGTTATGATCACAAGTTCGATCAGAGCTTAGTATGGTGGACTTCTCAAAACTCCCTCATGTACTCCAAGCCATACACGAAAAGGATTGAAAACTTGAGAATACCGACGAGATACGAGCCTCCAAAGTCCCAACAATTTGATAGAAAGGGTAATCTTATGCAGCACATTCTTTATTTCGTCAAAACATGAGAAAATGCTGGCACTCGAAGAGATTCTATTGGTCAAACAATTCGTTCAGACACTGAAGGACACTACTTTTGATTGGTACACACATCTAGAACTTGAATTCATTAGGAGAAATTGGAAAGAGGGTTCCTAAATTGCTTTTACAACATGAAAAGACAACGTTGTTGTGAACTATATCAACATGTGGAGAGATTTGAGCCTGATAAGATGAGAAAGATGCTCATATTTTATATATTTATTTTACATTTTATTAATTTATTATGTTTAAATATTTGAATTTCATTATAATTTATCATTTTGTGGCAAATTGAAGATATTCAAGAATAATAATTTAAAAACACAATTTTAGACGATAATGCAGACTTCACCAACTTGGGGAGAACTCAACGGATAAATACAGACACAATTATTATGGCGGGACGCTTCAATTTGAGAATTATGAATTTTTAAGATATTTTGTAAATAAAGAGATATAATAAAAGTAGGAAACATAATCCTAAATTGATTTGAAACTCTTTTATTAATTTGTTTTCTTTTATAAATGATCCTCCCAATTAGTTTGGAATTCCTCGATAAAATTAATCTCTATAAATAGAGAAGTCTTATTGGAGATCCATCATCCAAGTTCCAACGTAAAGCTCTCTTCTCCAAAATTCAAGTTCTCTCCCTCTACCATGAGTGGCTAGGCTTTAACTCTAATTCAAGTTTGATTGTAAGCTTGGGAGGCCCARTTAAGATAGAGATTTCTTCTTTTTCAAGTATTCTTTGTTTTTTGTTTTTATTATTGATGAACATTTTATATTAATTAAATTGACGCCTTAATTCATATTAATTGTTCTACTACTATCCATGAGTTCGTGATCCGTAATAGTCATGAATGATTGAAATAAGTAGCAAGAGTTTGGCTTATGTGTGTGTATTTATGGCTTTTCCATGTTTACATAGCTGACATAATAGACTCTAGGGAAACAAAGGGACAAAATAAATAACTTGTAGTTATCTCAAATTAATTAATTATTGTTTACTCATTCTCATTATCTTAATGTTATTCTTTGATTAATATGGAATTGTATCGTACCCAATTGATTAATTAATAAGATTTAATTTTGATATTTGGTCTAAATTAATTAAATTAGGAGAATTAAAACTTACCACGACTGTTTCGAGTAAGTAGACTAAGTTCTTGAATCAAGAAACTAATTTTGTATAAAGCCTATGATCAAGATTACAATTGGATGAAAAAGACACATTTGGATTGGAAGTTTGGTAAGATTTACTTTCGTTTTCCTTTTAGGTTATCTTTTTAAATTTCAAAAGTTAAATACAAAACCCCCATTTTCTAAAATTAATTTCGTTGGTTCCCTTGTTATTCAACCTGATCTCACTACTTCTACCAGTTAAATTTAGTAAAATCAGTAATTATTTTGGAGGGCCTCGACAACCCTTACCAAAATTGGTGTCGTTGTCGAGGAATCAATTATTAGTTTCTTATTGTTTTATTTAACTATTTATTTTTATTTTTATATTTATTTTTTCGTCTATTTTTATTTTTATTTTTTGAAACACGATGGTGAATTATGGACAATTATGGACAAGAGCAAGTGGAGCAATTAGGCAAGTAAATGAGGTAAGTGAAGTTAAAAGTCAAATTTCTGATTTAACTGTTTTGGTTCGTCAATTGGTTGTAGGTGAAAGGATGTGAATCTCGGAGCGGAAGCGGACTGTTGTTCGTGAAATTTGGGAAACAAAATCACAATGCACAAGAAGGAAAAATAGGGGAAAACCATTACCTTTGAAGAACGTTTCTTCAACGATTTCCCAACGAACACCACCAAACAACCTTCCTTGCTATCCTCTTGGGTTTCGAGAACACGCTTGTGGGAGCGTTTCTTTGGAACGAGAGGGAAAGTTTGATTGAGAGCTTGAACGAGACAGAGTGGGAGTTCTGTTCTGTGTTTCTTTTCCGTAACTTTCTTGGATTTTGCAGAAAACGAGTGACGTCACATAACTCCCCCACTCCCCTGCAATAATACAGGGGAGTTAAATATTAATATTAATATTAATATTAATAATTAATATATATATAATAATTAATATTAATAATTAATATATATATATAATAATTAATATATATATAATAATTAATATATATATAATAATTAATATATAATTAATAAATCATATTAATTAATAAAAGTTAATTAATTATTAATCTAATTAATAATTAATATATATATATATATATATCAAATAAATAATTATTTATCACATGAATAGAATCATATTCTATAATATTTTTCTCGTATAACCTATAGTTCTAATGTACATCTTATGCACATTATTTTTAACCTATAGTTTTAATATGAATCTTATTCATATTAGTTTTATGTGAATCTCATTCAAATAATTTCTCTCATAATATATAGTTTTAATTTATAATTAACTATATATTATAATGTATCAATATACATATAATTCCTTAAGTAATTTGAATAGTTCAAATTCTTCCAAAAACTTGATCCTCGTTTTACCCGTTATGAGTTAGCAATGGGACCTAATGGACCTACAGATCCGAAGCTCCAACGATACGAGATTAATCGGTCAAACTCATTGACCGAGTTAATCAACATTCGTTAATTACGGGTTACTCCACTAAAGACCCGCAGTTGCACTCTTCTCACTGCAGAATGTTTTCTTGTCCATGGATATACGACCATTAATGACGAGTCAATCCTTCACGAGTGCTCGTAACTCAAGTTGGGTCAAATTACCGTTTTACCCCTGAGTTACATCTTACTCCTTAAATACCACTGCTCCTCTAATGAACAACCCGGTTATGGTCCGACCAATAACCGAAAGTCCCTCTCGGGCCAATGAGAAGGTGGGACCCCTTGTTCAAGTCCCGGAGTCAGCATTTAAGGGAACACTCATCTACTCCCCTAAAGTTGGAGAGGAGTGAATTCCATCTTGTGAAGTTATGTTCCCAGCTCCTCACTCGGTCTCGTCCCCATAATAGTTGGAATATTGAGTCGGCATCTCGAGCCACTCTCACCCATACAGATCAAAAGACAAGCCCTCACGGGCAGGAGTCCATAACTCACTCAGGATTGAGAATGAGTTGTCTGGTCATCCTAAGAAACAGCAATCTATTAGTTAACGGTGTTACATCTAAAGATTGGCTATTTCGCGGTCCGGTCTTAGACAAACTAATTGTATAGGATACCCCCACTCGCATGTCTCCACACGAACGACCTGGATCGAGTCATCTGTAACCTTTACAGAGTGGGCCGTATCCATAGTGTTGCCAGGATAAGGTACCCAGCCTTATCCATATACTATAGACCTTTTAGGTTATTCACGGGACATTATCTACTTGTATATCAGGGTATATCAAATATATACCTCGTATATCAGGGGTATATCAAATATATACCCAGTATATCAAATATATACCTAGTACATATACTGTTCCGGTTACACTAAAATAACCTCGGATGTTTAGTTTATTGGATTTTGGACAATGAAATGCTATGAATTCAACAAAAAATTTATTGAATAAAACTTTATTGAATATAGATTTGTTTTTACACAAAATACAAACTAAGAGTTTAGGGCAACACACCCAACAGTAGGGAATCTCAAAAAGAAACGGGGCATGGTATTTACTCACTTCGAGGATATCCTACGGGTACATATCATCAATCTCAACAAGATTTCATTCAAGAACCCAATGTTGTAGGCAGATTTCCTAGTATACCTCACTATGAGCCCTATTATAATCACTACAATTATGGATGGAGAGATCACCCAAATTTGACCTATGGAAATCAAAATTTCATTAGACCACCTCCACCTCCTATACAAGCCTCAGTTACGTCTTTAGAAGATCTTGTTAACAGTATTGCTAACAATAATCTCCAAATTCAACAAGAAAGAAGGGCCTTTATGCAAATAATGGAAACAAATGCTCTTCTATTTCAAAAAGAAACAAAACCATAATGGCATAGTTTGGAGAACCAAAATACTCAATTGGCTACACCAATTAGTAAATTGGAAGATTCTGGAAGGGAGAATCAAGTGGAGAATGTTAACATGCTTACGCTGAGAAATGAAGAGGATATTCCTTCGGAAACAATTACTAAGGAGAATGAGCTTAATGAAGAAAATGAGTAAAAAGAATAGCCATATATAAGAGAATCCCGAGGACCTAAAACCCCATTCCCTTTTGGGGGCCAAATACCTCCGCACGGTTAAGTAGGTAAGCGAAGGCTCTCTTTCTCGCCCTACACTCTGCACACACACTCACTATATCTATATACGTATACGTTGATAGCCTTTCGCAAAAAGCCCCAATTGATTTAATGTAGGCATCGCTCTTTCATGAGGAAATTTCTCCTAAAGAATGTGGAATAAAATTCAATCCTCCTATATCTTTTTCATCCTACACTCTATTACCTCCCTTTCCTAGTAAGTTGACTAATTCAAAAGAAGAAAACGGGGCAAAAGAGAAAATAGAGGTAAGTGATAATTTATCAGCTATCTTGCAAATAAAGCTACCAAAGAAATACGAAGGTCCAGAACAGCCATCCATAGAAACAACCAATACGAAGATCAATGAAGATGAAAACGTTCTCCTTGTAGACTCTAATGGAGAGACTGTAGAACTTAATATTTTTGATATTATGAATGATAAACATTCTCTCTAGCTATCAAAATAACATGATTGATCTAGTTGTGCAGGATATAAATACAATGAAAACATCGATCACGAGCAAGAGCTAGATGAAAAGTCTAGTTTAAACAAAATTGATGATGACATTGGTGTGGAAGGGATGCCAGAACCATTAAATGTAGGAATTTATGCCTCAATTGATAAAATGTCACCTTTAATAGAGCAATTTGACTTTGGATGATTGAAAAATTATTTTTGCACACTGTTAAGCAAACTGACATTAAATAGTTGCGCTATTGGGAGGCAACCAAATGTTTTCTTTATTTTAAATTTTATTTTATTTTTATTTATAGTTTTGTTTTTCTATTTTATTTCACTTGGTTTATTTGGTTCTTGTTTAGGTATTAAAAGAAGAAGTCCAACTTTAGAGTATGCTTACATTTTTTTTCACCACCAACATCCTAAACTATTCAGTCCAAGTAGTTGCAAATCAAGAAGTTTCTCTTTTCCCTTTTATAAGCAATTTGCATAGTTATATGTTGAGGACACCGTATAGTTTAGGTGTGGGCAGATGTTCGTCATCTTTCAAAAACTTTTGCATCTTTTTCATGCTTTAGACTTAGTATGTCTTGATTCGTATACATTGTTTTCTCCTTTTGAAACCTTGATATTTTGATCAATATCCTTGAATGCTTTGTATGTTAAGAATGCATCTTTGGTTTGAATTTTTTATGCATGAAAGTTGATGAGCATGATTAGTGTTTTTCTTTAAAAATTATATGACAGTATCTCATTGATTTTTTTGATTGAAAAATGCACTGGAATTGATGCAATTTACACAGCTAAGTGAGCTTTTTGAGCCTTTGAGCAACATATTACATCTTGCTCTATTTATTTTTCTTGATGAGTGTGATCAAACTTAGCATGATTATTCTAAATCTTGCTTATGAATACATTTTGTGACCACATGTTTGAAGTGATGCTTTAATATGACAAGGACAATTTAGGCTTACCCAAATTTCAGACTTCTAAAAGGCCAACCTTTTTACATTTTCTATTAGAAAGCCACATTTGAGCTTAATTTTTCATTTTTTTTCTTCCTCTGCACACCATACTTAAACCTTGGGCCTTTTTCATTTATTATCTTCAATATTTCTACCTTCGTCAAGACAACAACTAAAAAAAAAACATTGCATTATATTACATTCTTATTGTTCAAGTCATTATCCAAAGTATGTACTGCAAAAAAGAAAGAGAGAGAGAGAAAAAAAAGTCACATCATGAAAATAAGTCACCTCGTTCCCTTAATGAAAGAGAGGACATTTGAAGAAATATCTTCCAAGAAGCATTCAATTTCTCCAAGGTTCTTGGTGCCCGAAGAAGGCGTGAGAAGAGAAATACAAGCTACAAGTAGTACATTTGTCTAAATATCATGTAAATAAATAACTATATTGTCTTGATTGTAAACTCCTAAAATTCTTTTTACCACACCTTACCTAAGCCCCATTACAACCAATATTAGAGTCTGTTTGACTTTTTTTGCATTCAGTTCATCTTTAAGTGGGGAAATTTAATTCATTTGCAAGCCTATGGTAATAACATACTAAGTTTTTGTCTTTGAGAGTAAAGCACCCTAAAAACACTTTGAGGGAATTGAGTGAAACTCCGTGAGGGCATCAAGTCTTTTGGATTTTAATTTTAATGAGTTAATGAGAGACTTGGGTTTTTATAAATTATAACTTATGAATGCTTATTCACTTGATTGTCATTATGATTCATCTCATTGATGTGTGATTAACTTTACCGGTATTTTGGATATTGAGAAATATAACAAGAAGTATAGGTATGTCGAATTAAGATATGCTCGAGGACGAGCATGAATTAGGTGTGGAGGAATTTGATAAGATGAAAAAGATAACCATATTTTATATATTTATTTTACATTTTATTAATTTATTATGTTTAAATATTTGAATTTAATTATAATTTATAATTTTTGGCATATTGAACATATCCAGGAATAATAATTTTAAAACGTAATTTTAGAGGAAAATGCGGACTTCATCAAATTGGGGAGAGCTCAACGGATAAATAAGACACAATTATTATGGCGAGATGCTTCAATTTGAGAATTATGAATTTTGAAGATATTTTGTAAATAAAGAGATATAATCAAAGTAGGAAACATAATCCTAAATTGATTTGAAACTCTTTTATTAATTTGTTTTCTTTTATAAATGATCCTCCAATTAGTTAGAAATTCCTTATTAGATATAATTCCTCCATAAAATTAATCTCTATAAATAGAGGAGTCTTATTGGGAGATCCATCATCCAAGTTCCACCGTAAAGCTCTCTTCTCGAAAATTCAAGTTTTCTCCCTCTACCACGAGTGACTAGGCTTTAATTCTTCCAACTCAATGGTGATTCAAGTCTGATTGTAAGCTTGGGAGGCTCAAGTTAGGATAGAGATTTCTTCTTTTTCAAGTATTATTTGTTTCTTGTTTTTATTATTGATGAACAGTTTATATTAATTAAATTGACGCCATAATTCATATTAATTGTTCTACTGCTATCCATGAGTTTGTGATCTGTAATTGTCATGAATGATTGAAATAAGTGGTAAAGGGTTGGCTTATGTGTGTGTATTTATGGCTTTTCCATGTTTACATAGCTTGAAACTCTACGGAAACAAAGGGACAAAATTAATTAACTTGCAGCTATCTCAAATTAATTAATTTGATTTAGTCATTCTCATTATCCTTAATGCTATTCTTTGATTAATATGGAACGCTATCGTACCCAGTTGATTAATGAATAAGATTTAACTTTGATCCTTGGTTTAAATTAATTAAATTAGGAGAATTAAAACTTACCACGAGTGTTCCGAGTAGGTAGACTAAGTTCTTGAATCAAAAAACTAATTTTGTGTAAAGCCTATGATCAAGATTACAATTGGATGAAAAACACATATTTGGATTGAAAGTTTGGTAAGATTGACTTTCATTTTCCTTTTAGTTTATCTTTTTAAATTTAAAAAGTTAAATACAAAACCACCATCTTTTAACTTTGTGAAATTAATTTCATTAGTTCTCTTGAGATTCGACCTGATCTCATTACTTTTACAACTTACATTCAGTAAAATCAGTAATTATTTTGGATGGCCTCGACAATCCTTACCAGAGCCTCAACTACAATGATCGATTTGTATTTATGTCATATCTTATTGATATTTCCTACCCCAAATTCAAAGGAATTCAAATGAATTTTTTCTTTTTGAAATTGTTTTAATTTGTGTGAATAAAAAAAATCAAATAAGAGATTTAAACCATTATATTTGCACACCTAGTTTTCATTTCTTTCAACTTGTAGAAGAAAGTTTGGGAAATCCATTAATATAAACCTTTTAAATTAATGAACTTGTATTTTTCAAACAATTAAAAAATTGTGGTGTGCCAATTTGTTCAATGAGAAATTTGAAGAAGAGAAACCCAAATTAATGAACTTGTATTTGTATTGAATGTTTATAGTGTTAAAATTTCTAACTTATGATCCTCTGATGCTTTCTTACAAATGTAAACTTTAACTCGAGAAATGATGAACTTGTTCAAGTATCAAAGAGGTTGCCATCTTCGGCTTCTAGCATATTCAAGAATCTTTGAGGTCTTAGGCTGTGAAGCTTGATGATAAAGTTTGTAGCTTGATGGAGTTTTCGGCTTGCTTGACGAAATTCGGAGCTTGATGAAGTCTTTAGCCTGCAACTTGATGAAGTCTTCGATTTGGTAGCTTGTGAAGTTCTTTAGCTTATTGAAGTTCTTCGAACGATTTCTTGGTGAAGAGAAGATTCGGTATTCTTGAATTCTCATAGTCTTCAAGTCTTCAATTCTTCAAGTTTTGTTGGCTTTGAATGCTTTGCTTGACTGTGAATGATTATAGATGATACTGAATGATCTTAGAACTCTAAATCTCCAATTATTCTCAAATGAGAGGTGAACTCTTCTCTTTATAGAGTTTTAGTGGGCCATATATGGGCCATGGGCTAATATGATTGAGCCCAATATACTTATGGGTTGATCTAATTAGCCGATGCCATCGATGACCGTAACACAGACATACACAGACATGTGACATAATTTAATTTGCCAATTTTAAAATTCATTTCGGACAAGTGTAAATTTAGGATTGGTCCTAAATATAATTTTAAATTGATGACATTGCATTTAATAATTCGTCATATTTTATCATTCAAAATGTACATGCAAGAAGATGAATATAATTAATTTAAGAGATGAAAGCTGAACCTACCAAATATGTGTATAAGACTTGAGCCCTTATCTTGGTGACATAATTGAAACAATGCACCATGTAATGAGACAAGATCTTGTCTAAATCATCCATGTGGAAACAATTCTTTTGTATGAATGAAATATTCATTAAACAAAGACATTAT
>NW_019104557.1:727763-742344 GCF_001995035.1 Momordica charantia | reverse complement strand
ATCTCCCTCTCTAAACCTTCTTGGGCGCACCTTCTTGTCATAGGCTTTCATCATTCTTCTTTGATAAAGTTGTCCTCTGCATAATGTCGTCAACCACTTTTCTTCTACAAAGTTTAGCTGCTCATAACGCCTTTGGACCCACTCAGCCTCTTGTAACTTAGCTTCCATTATAACTCTCAATGATGGAATTTTTACTTCAATAAGGAGAACAGCTGCCATACCATAAACTAATGAAAATGACGTTGCCTCAGTTGAAGTACGGATTGAGGTGCGGTAACCATGTAAGGCAAACGGAAGTATTTCATGCCAGTCTCTCTAAGTTACAGCCATCTTTTCAATTATTCTTTTTATGTTTTTGTTGGCGACTTCCACTGCACCATTCATCTTAGGTCGATAAGGGGTTGAGTTGAGATGCTTGATCTTAAATTGCTCACAGAGCTCATTCATCAATTTGTTGTTCAAATTCCTTGCATTATCGGAAATTATGGTTTCAGGAAGACCATAACGACAAATAATTTCTTTCTTGATGAATTTGACTACAACTCCTTTTGTCACATCTCGGTAAGAAGCTGCTTCTACCCATTTAGTAAAATAATCTATGGCGACCAAAATGAATCGGTGCCCATTTGATGCTTTAGGTTGGATAGGTCCTATCACATCCATGCCCCACATAGAGAAAGGCCAAGGAGCTGTCAAAGTATGCAAATGAGAAGCAGGAGCATGAGTCTTGTCCGAGTAAATTTGACATTTGTGACATTTTCTTGCATATTTAATACAATCTGTCTCTATAGTCAGCCAGTAATAGCCAATTCTTAAAATTTGTCTAGCTATTATGTGTCCATTTGCATGAGTGCCACAAACTCCTTCTTGAATTTCCTCCATAATCCTATTGACATCTCTTCCTTCGACGCACCTTAGGAGAACCATGTCATGGTTTCTCTTGTACAGTATCTCTCCGTTTAAGAAAAACTTCATTGCCAACTTGCGGAGGGTGCGCTTATCATTTTCGGAAGCATTTGGTGGATATTCTTTACTCTTGATATACTGCTTGATGTCGTAAAACCAGGGGTTACCGTTGGGTTATTCATCAATGCTCATACAAGAAGCTGGGACATCTCTCCTCCCAACTTTAATCGGACGGACATCTGTATTGAGTTCTAAATTGAACATCACTGCTAATGTGGCCAATGCATCTGGTACTTGATTATTTTCTCTTGCCAAAGAATCAAATGAGATTTCATCAAATTCTTGTGACAATTCTGTTATGAGTTGTTTGTAAGGCAACAACTTAGCGTCTCTTGTTTCCCATTCTCCTCTTAGCTGATGAATTACTAGCATAGAATCCCCAAAAACTTTAAGTTTCTTAACCTTCATATCAATAGCAGCTTGGACGCCCATCGAGCATGCTTCATACTCAGCCATATTATGCGTGCAGTCAAAACATAATCTGGCGGTAAGAGGGTATAGTTCCCCTTTGGGTGATATCAAAATAGCCCCCATCACATGACCTAACTCGTTAGAGGCACCATCAAACATCATGGTCCAAGTTTGTGGGTTTAAACTTTCCTCACTTGCGGTTATGGTGGAGATATACTCATCTGGAAAGTCGAACTTTACCGGTACGTAGTCATTTATAGGTTGTTGAGTTAGGTAGTCGGCTAAAGCACTCCTCTTAATGGCCTTTTGAGTCACATAGACAATATCATATTCGGACAAGAGAACCTGCCACCTTGCAATTCGACCCGAGAGAGACGGCTTTTCAAAAATGTACTTTATGGGGTCCATCTTTGAGCCATGTGGTATAATACAACATGTATTGTCTTAGACGTCGAGCAGTCCAAGCTAGAGCACAACAAGTTTTTTCTACTTGAGAGTATCTAGTCTCGCAATCGGTGAACTTCTTACTTAAATAATATATAGCACGTTTGATTTCCCTTGTTCATAAGGGTAAAAAGAAGTTAAATGGGTGCTGTTTTCTAATGCTTTAAACTTGGAAACCGTGATTTAAGCTTGGTTTAGTATCCAAAACCTTTCATTTTAAGTTATCTTGGGTTATACATGCACATAGGACGTTTTTACATCATTTAGAGTTGATTTCTAACGAAAATTACATTTTTGTGCAGAAAAATTTTGAGCTAGGCGCCTGGCGCCTTCCCCAATCCCAAGATTTCCCTTAATGTAAAACGCACGTTTTGGTGTGATTTGAAGCCTTCCCAAGCTCTGCCACGTGTCGTCCATGCATTAAAGGTTGCCAATTCAACAACTACCTAACCAAAAGGTGTTTGAAATGGATGGCTCTCCACAAAGCTCTCAACCTCCAAACCACCTTGAAGTCTTTATAAATTCAGCAACTCATTCTCTTCATTCATCATCCCGGAGTGATCATTTCAGCTTTATACATTTGCTTCTCAGCTTATTTACGTTTTCCCTTTTAGTTTTTGAGTTTTTATTGTTTTAAAACTTGCTTATTCAAGTTCACCCTTTATTTCCAGCTTGTTATTCTAGAATTGTAAGTTTGATTTTATTTAGTTAAAATTCGAGCAAGTTCTTGCTATTCATTTCTTTCCCTATCTTTCATTTCGAAGTTGTAATCACACAACCTTGTGGAATTGACTTAGTATTGCTCCCCAATCTTGAAAGAGAACGGGTTAGGGTCATTCGGGTTACAACTCCATAATTTCCAGCTTGTTTTAATTCTACTCATCCTTTAATTATGTCGTCTACTTCCATGAACATTAAATTCTGTTTTTTCCTTTATCATCATGAGCTAAATTTATTTTTCCCAAGCTCGGTTATGGATAGTTAGTTAAAGTTTTTAAAATCCAACAAGGCAAAAGGCGTTTTTCTCCTCTTTTATCACTTAAAGTTGTTTCCATAAGTTCAAACTTGATTTGGCCAATTAATGTTTTAACCAAGCGTCAATACTGAAAGGGTTGATACGTTTTCACAACTTTACTTATTTTACTTTAGAGAGGAATACTTTAGACATAAAGATTTCACTCGGGTAGCCTAGACATAGGACCTCGACCTAAGGTTACGGTTGGTTTTTACTAAATTAAGTTCTTTTTTTCTAATAGACATATTAGAAATGAACTTAAACATTCAAAATCACTTAGACATAAGAAGATGGCGAAGTAAAACCGAAGAAAATTTATAAGAGGCGCATGGCGCCTAGTTGGAAAAAGTTTGTGTATTTTTAGCTAATTTGAAGTAACTGGACTGAGTTTATTGCACTGAGTTTTTAAATATCAAAACCAACATTATCCTTATTATTTTTCACCCCAAATTCAATTACAAAGTCACCGATCATTAACATTTCCTATAAAAAGACTTCATTTGTCCCTGAGGATCGATACTCGGAATACTCGTTCCGTTTTTACGACTTGTGACGGGTGTACACGTGCGCTCTCATTTATTTTGAATCCAAAATCCCAAACAACGTTCTTTCCTGCCTGAATTTGTTGGGTGTGTTGCCCTAAACTCGTAGTTTGTATTTTGTGTAAAAACAAATGTATATTCAATAAATTTGTTGTTGAATTCATAGCATTGCATTGTCCAAAATCCAATAAACTAAACATCCGAGTGATGGATAATATACATATATGCGCAGCGGAAGCGAGCAAGAATTGAAATAACAATCTAGATGCATAATACAACCTAGGATTAAACATACATGATCATACATTATGATGCTTAGTGATAAGTAGAGAAAAATACAAACCTTTGTAGCTTTTCAAAAATCTTCAAATAGCTCCAATGAAGGACCACCAAGAGATCTCAAGGCTTGGAATAGAGTGGTGGGACTCTTTTTAGAGAAGGAAAAATTTAGAGAAAAGTGGAGCTAAAAAGAGTTATGTAAGGTTTTTGAAAAAAAAAAATCAAATAGCCAAAGGTTCCAAGACTTTTAATGTTTGAACAAAGGCCTTCTTAAATAAGCAAATTACATGCAACTCTTGCATGTCAAAGTTTACCAAAAGCTTACAACACATATTCCACTTATGCATGGCATGGCTAAGTGTCAAAATGCATGTCCAAGTTCACCAAAAGCTTACAACACACATTCCACTCATGCATGACATGACTAAGTGTCAAAATGCATGTCTAAGTTCACCAAAAGCTTACAACACACATTTCACTCATGCATGGCATGRCTAAGTGTCAAAATGCATGTTTAAGTTCACAAAAAACTTACAACACACATTCCACTTATGCATGCATGGCTAAGTGTCAAAAAGTGGATTTTTGAGATTATTTAAATGTTCCACTCAACAAGTTAGTGGAATTTTCCACCAACTTGGTTAAAAACATTATTTTAATCTACTTTAGTCAGCCTTTGACTTTCTCTGGTCAAAGTCAACTATTTGACTTTTTCCAAAATCCGATGTTTGATGAAATCCATGCCTCCGATTATGAATTCGCATTCATAATTTTAATATTTAAATCCTATTTAAATATTTTGTCCAAATTTCTCAAATTGATATCATATATCAATTACTTAATCATATCTCATATGATTAACCTAATTCGTACGATTTGAATTATTCCTTCAAATTATTCCAAGTTTATTCCTATATGAGCTAGCCAGGAGACCTTATGGACCTACAGATTATGAGCTCCAACGATCCGAGATTAACCGGTTAAACTCTTTAACCTAGTTAACCAACATTCGTTACTACCGGGTCACTCCACTAAAGCCCGTAGCTGCACTCTTTTCGCTGTAGATATATTATGTCCATTTGATATAACCATGATCGGTAAGTCGACCCTTCACAAGTTGTTCGTAATTACAGCTAGGTCAAAATACCGCTTTACCCCTGTAATTACCTCTTGTTCGTTAAGTCCCACTGATCCTCTAATGAACAATGATTTGTAGTCCAACTATCAAATCAAAAATCCTCTCAAACATTTTGATGAGGGTGGCGCCTATTGTTCAAGACCTGGATTCAGCCCTTAAGAGAACAACCTTTCTACTATCCTAAAATTGGGTAGAAGTGAATTCCTTCTTGCACCCTATGTCCCTAGCTATCTACCGGGCTTTACCCCTGAAATGGGAGGCTTATTGAGCCAGCGCTGTTGAGCTGCTCTCACCCATGCAGATCTAAGGGTAATCCCGAGTAAATAGAAGTTCATAATTAGCTCAGGATTATGATCGAGTTACCTAGGCCATCAAAGTCGAGATAGTCAGTTTCAAACAGTAAACGGTGTTATAAAGTAAAAGTGACTATCTCATGGTTCGGTCTTATGCAAACTCTTTGCACGGGACACCCCCACTCGCATGTCTTCACATGAACGGATTAGTATCACATCGTTTGTACTAGCTACAAAGTGGGCTGCATCCTTAGTGTCCCCAGAATAAGGCGCCCAACCTTATTCCTATACTATAGACCATTTAGACTGTTAACTCAAACTTGATCCATATTTATGTCTCTTACATAGTGTTTGAGTCTCAGGTAACAGTCTAGGATCCTTTATTTTATTGGATTTAGATCTAGTAAGAACATTTTATTGGATCAATAACTACTTATTGATTAAAACCTTTAATAACAACTTTATTGAAAGATAAAAGTATATCTGGCATTTTCAAACTATGAGTTTCAGGACATAAAACCCAACACCGAGGTTATTTTAGTGTGACCGGGACAATATATGTACTGGGTATATATTTGATATACTGGGTATATAAGTGATATACCCCTGATATACGAGGTATATGTTTGATATACCCCTGATATACAAGTGGATTATGTCCCATGAATAACCTAAAGGGTCTATAGTATATGGATAAGGCTGGGTACCTTATCCTGACAACACTATGGATACGGCCCACTCTGTAAATGATACAGACGACTCGATCTAGGTCGTTCGTGTGGAGACATGCGAGTGTGGGTATCCTATACAATAAGTTTGTATAAGACTGGACCACGAAATAGCCAATCTTTAGATGTAACACCGTTAACTAATAGATTGTTATTTCTTAGGATTACCAGGCAACTCATTCTCAATCCTGAGTGAGTTATGGACTCCTGTCTGTGAGGGCTCGTCATTTGATCTGTATGGGTGAGAGTGGCCCAAGTTGCCAACTCAACATTCCTATCATTTTGGGGACGAGACCGAGTGGGGAGCTGGGAACATAACTTCACAAGATGGACTTCACTTCTCTCCGACTTTAGGGGATTAGATGAGTGTTCTCTTAAATGCCGACTCTGGGACTTGAACAAGGGGCCCCACCCTCTCATTGGCCCGAGAGGGACTTTCGGTTATTGGTCGGACCATAACCGGGTTGTTCATTAAAGGAGCAGTGGTATTTAAGGAGTAAGATGTAACTCAGGGGTAAAACGGTAATTTGACCCACCTTGAGTTACGAGCACTCGTGAAGGATTGACTCGTCATTAATGGTCGTATATCCATGGACACGAAAACATTCTGCAGTGAGAAGAGTGCAACTGCGGGTCTTTAGTGGAATGACCTGTAGTTAACAAATCTTGATTAACTCGGTCAATGAGTTTGACCGATTAATCTTGCATCGTTGGAGCTTCTAATCTGTAGGTCCATTAGGTCCCCTTGCTAGCTACGGGTAAAACGAGGATCAAGTTTTTGGAAGAATTTGAACTATTCAAATTTCATAAGGGATTATATGTATATTGATACATTATAATATATAGTTAATTCTAAATTAAAACTATATATTATGAGAGAAATTATTTGAATGAGATTCAAATAAAATTAATATGAATAAGATTCATATTAAATCTATAGGTTAAAAATAATGTGCATAAGATGTACATTAGAACTATATGTTATACGAAAGAAATGCTATAGAATATGATTCTATTTATGAGATAAATAATTAAGTGTTAATTATTTGATATATATATATATATATATATATATATATATATATATTAATTAATATGATTAATTAATTATTATATATATATATATTGTATATAAAAATATTATTAATAAAAATATTATTATTATTATTAATAAAAATATTATTATTATTATTAGTATAATATTAATATTATTATTAATATTTAACTCCCCTGCAAAATTACAGGGGAATGTGCACTTAAATGACGTGGGGTAACTCACCACGTCACTGCTTTTGGTTTTCCTCTTTTGCAGTTTTGCAAAAATAGAGGTGAAGAACAAAAGAAAGATCTCCCATTTTTCTCTCTCGATCAAGCTCTCTCAATCAAACTCTCCCTCTCGTTCTAAAGAAATGCTCCCACAAGCGTGTCCTCGAAACCCAAGAGGATAGCAAGGAAGGTCGTTTGGTGGTGTTTGTTGGGAAATCGTTGAAGAAACGTTATTCAAAGGTAATGGTTTTCCTCTATATTTTCTTCTTAATGGTTTTGATTTTGTTTTCCAAATATCACGAACAACTGTCTGCTTCCGCTCCGGGATTCACATCCCTTCAGAATCATCATGCTGCCCCAGTACACATCGCATTGAGTCTTCAGTCACTATGAGATATAAAATAAGGGGTCGTCCTCGAGTTGGTGGCACAAGAACTAGAGGGTCTTGCAAATACTGCTTAATCTTATCAAATGCTGCTTGACAATCTTCACTCCATACCCCATCGTTGTTCTTGCGGAGCAATTTAACGATGGGTTCGCAAGTTGCTGTTAAGTGAGATATGAACCTTGCGATGTAGTTAAGTCGCCCTAGAAATCCTCTAACTTCTTTCTGCGTCCATGGAGGTGGCATCTCTAAGATTGCTTTGACTTTATCTGGGTCAACTTTAATGCCTTCTTGGCTTACTACAAAATCCAGGAGTTTTCCATTGGTTGCCCCAAATATGCATTTGTTGGGATTGAGTTTCCATTTGAACTTCCTCAATCGATCAAACAGCTTCCTTAAAATAGTTGTGTGCTCCTCGCCCTCTTTTGACTTGGCAATCATATCATCCACGTAAACTTCAATTTCTTTGTGCATCAATTCATGGAAGAGAGTAACCATTGCACGTTGGTAGGTTGCCCCAGCATTGTTTAGCCCAAATCACATAACTTTGTAGCAGAAAGTTCCCCATAGCGTAATGAATGTGGTTTTTTCACGATTTTCAGGTGCCATCTTGATCTGATTGTAGCCTGAGAACCCATCTATAAAGGAGAAGGTTGAGAACCTAGCAGTATTATCAACCAACACATCGATATGAGGAAGCGGGAAGTTGTCTTTTGGACTTGCACGATTCAAGTCTCTATAATCCACACACATTTTTACTTGTCCATTTTTCTTTGGTACATGGACAATGTTTGCCACCCACTAAAGGTAATTAGATACTGTAAGGAATCCTGCATCAATTTGGTTCCTTACTTCATCTTTTATCTTGATCAACATATCCAGCCTCATCTTCCGTAACTTCTGTCTCACTGGCTTGAACTCTAAGTTGATCGGCAATTTGTGCACTATGATGTCTGTATCTAAACCAGGCATATCTTGATAGGACCAAGCAAAAACATCAGCATACTCATGAAGTAACTTTATCAACTTTTTACGATTCTCTGAAGACATATTAGTGCCTATTTTAATCTCTTTGTCTTTGGCTTGTGATCCCAAGTTAATTGTCTCAGTTAATTCTTCATGGGGCCCCAACATCTTTTCTTCTTCTTCTAGCATTCTCAATAACTCAGCAGGGGGCTCGTCATCTATTTCCTCATCAGACTCGATATTGTATATAGGTGTATCAAGCTCGTATTTTTAATCATTGTCGCATTCAATCTCAGTATTACTGCTTAAGATATAATAAGGGAGAAAAGAAAGGAAAAGGAAAAAAATGAATAAACTGGTCCAGAGAATAGTAGAGCAAAGAAACAAAGTGAATGAACTCAAACTTTTATTGATATGAAAGAATTATAAACAAATAATAGGTCTGGATGGAATGTACAGGAAATAGAAAATTAATTTAATTAATTAAGAAAATGAGGGGAAGGAAAAAAAATGGACAATTACTTTGAATTATTATTTACAAAAGACGGTAGCTCTAACACGCTCCAATTACTTAGCTCGAAACCGTCTGGGCACGGGTAGACAAAAGGTCCGACTTGCTCTCTTTCTTCTGTCACTGCTGCCACTACAGAGCTCTCATCGTACTCCTGATGGATTATACCGGCACTTCTAAAAGAGTGGCTGAGAGGTGGAACAGTCCTCCTAGGGTAATCACGCTCCTAATTTTCAAATCTTGAGAGTCATTTTGCTTTTTCCAGACTCCGCACTCTAATGATGTCGTCTCTACTTGGTTTGTACCCCAACCCGAACTTCTTTGTATTCTTAGCCATCCTCAGCAGTTTGTCTAAGCTCTCATTGTCTCCTTTAAAGGCGGTCTCTAAAAGTCGTGGCTTAGGTCTTCCAAACTTCTCATGTAAAGTTGTAGCATTTGCAATCTCGAATGATTGGAATGAAGACTCAAAAGCTTCTTATGCTGCTTCAACGTATGGCATCGAAGCAAGCCTTGAGACTAGAATGTCTTCTTGTCCCGATATGATCACTAACTTTTGGTCAACCGCAAACTTAATTTTCTGATGTAAAGTGGATGGAACTACTCCTGCAGAATGTATCCACGGTCGCCCCAGCAAGAAACTATAAGCTGATGTGATGTTCATAACCTAAAATGTTATGTCAAATGTGCAAGGACATATCTGGATCGGGATCTCAATATCCCCAACAACAGCACTGCGAGCTCCATCGAAAGCTCTTACTATCACAGTACTAGGTCTCATATGGGACATATCAACCGGTAACTTCTCTAGCGTGGATCTTGGCATTATGTTTAAAGAAGATCCATTGTCCACAAGGACTTTTGCTATTGGGAAGTTTTTACACTTAACTGAGATGTTGAGAGCTTTGGTATGTCCTGTACCCTTTAGTGGTATCTCCTCCTCTGTAAAAGTGATTGAGCTAGATGTCGTTATATTCCCCACAACGTTGTTCAAATTATCCACTGTGATGTCTTGTGAAACGAAAGCCTGCTTCAAGGTCTCCAACAGTGCATTCCGATGAGCTTCAGAGGATAACAGTAAAGATAATATAGAGATCTTTGCGGGTGTCCGACCTAATTGTTCAATAACTTTGTATTCACTTTGCTTCACTAGCTTCGGAAACTCTTGAGTCTCTTCCTCGGACACGGGTTGTTTAGGACTTGCATCCTTTACAACAATTGCCTCCACCAATTCATCATAAATATCCTCGTTGAGTTTGGTCTTCCCTTTCTTATCTTCCTCTGCTTTTTCCTTCTTTTCACTAGTGGGCTCATTCACGCGCTTTAGCAAGCTATGCAGTGTATAACATCTCCCAGTTTGTGTCAAACCTCCTACTCCGGTGACATTGTCAACTGGGAGTGAAGAAGATGATACCTCTTGCCCTACAGTTACCTTGCACTCATATCTCCAAGGCACTACTTTGGAACTTTTATACTCAAAAGGAGCTAGAGCCGTGATAGTGATTGGTTTCCGACTGCAGCTGGGTGCATCTGGCTTTTTACGGTAAAAGATGGTGAGAGGTTTTGGCTTAAGAGAATCACTTGAGCCCTTAGCAACCAAGATATCTTCCACGACATTTGTCCCTTTCTTCAAGTGAGATTTTGTAACAGTAAGGACTTTTGAGTCTAACAACTCTTGAACTCTCTTTTGAAAATGGTTGCATTGCTCCAGGGAGTGACCTTTTGCCTCAGCGTGGAACGGGCAAGTCAGACTTTCATCATACCCTTTATACTTGAGGTTTGGGCATAGGTACTCCACTAATACATATCCACTGCCCAAGAGAATTTCAAATAGTTCCTCCAAAGGGGTTGTAATATCGACAACCTTACTCTTCCACTCGATCCCTTGGCATTCGATTGCATTTATTTGGACATTCTGATGATTCGACAGCGGATTCTTTCTTACATCAGGCCCATTTTCTTTTTTAAAGTTCAACCAACCTGCCTTGATCAAAGCTTGAACTCTGTATTTCAATGCAGTGCAGTTCTCTGTTGAATGTCCTATGGCTCCTGCGTGATAGTCACAACGAGCATTCGCATCATACCATCTTGGGTATGGAAGCTGGATCAGATCTACAAGTATAGGTGCCAGCTGATTATTTTGAAATAACTGAGGTAGAAGCTCAATATAAGTCATGGGGATTGGGTCAAACTGGGTCTGTTTACGTGCCCCTCTATTCGTCTGCTACCCTTGAGTATAAAATGTATTATGCTGCTGACTCTTAGGTTGGAAATTTTGACTGGTCGGGGGTTGAAAATTTTCAAATGGTTGATTATACCCATATGGCGTTGGGTAATAATACAGAATGTATCGCGGTGTCCGACCGTATGGTTGTTGTTTCCAAGAGTGTCGGTCTACTCCCACCATTTGTACCCCACATTCTTTTTTCTTGGAATGACTTGCCTTCTTTGTGGCTAATGACTCCTCGGCAGTACTGGTTATTCACCCATGTTTAACCCCATATTCGATCATTTCTCCGATGGTCATAATATCAGAGAAATTTGTGGAAGCGCTTCCTATCATCCGATCATAGAAAGGATGTTTTAGGGTATTGATGAACATGGCAGATAGCTCCTTATTCGTTAAAGGAGGTTGGACTTGAGCTGCCGTGTCCCTCCACCTTTGAGCATACTCTTTAAAGCTCTTTGTACTCTTCTTATCCATCCTCTGTAAATCTAAGCGATCTGGAGCCATGTCTATGTTATGCTTATATTTTTTTAGGAAGGAGTCGGCCAGATTCTTCCATGAGTCAACATGAGAGCTATCTAACTGCATGTACCAACGAGAGGCTGGACCACATAAACTATCTTGAAAGCAGTGTATCAACAATTTGTCATTTTGGACGTACGCTGCCATCTTCCTGCAGTACATTCTAAGATGATTCTTAGGACAAGAAGAACCATCGTACTTCACAAACTTTGGCACCTTGAATTTTGAAGGTATGACTAATCCAGACACCAAGCACAATTGTGAGGCATCGATGTTGCCAAAAACATATGTCCCCTCTACTGCTCTTAATCTTTCCTCCAGAACTTCGAACTTCTCATTACTGGGGGCATTTTGTCCGACTGGGTCTGTCTTGGCTGGGAGACCACCTAGGTTAAGGACTGAGGGGGTGACATCATTTGCTCGGGCTCTCAAAAAATGATGTTGGTTGGGATTTGCTGAGCTCCCTTAACAAAGGAATGCGGATACTAACCAACCGGGACGTAATATAGAGGGTTGTACGTTGTATATTGTGGCATGAAACCCTTTGCCACTGGCCTAAGAGGTGGACCATACCAAGGTGGATAAGGCGGGATTTTTTGCGGCTCATGGATAGGGTTGCTAGGTGTAGCAGGATCCACAGCCGCTTTGCCTTTTTCCAATGCGAGGAGGATGACATCTAACTTTTCTTGCAACTCATCAATATCTTTCCTTGTTTTCTCCTGCTTGGCTTTTTGATCTTCCATCATCAATCTTGCCCTGTGTCTGGTACGGTAAGTGCGATGGGGTGCCAGTGAGCGAGCTATCTTGAACAATCCCTTTTGCTTTTTAGAAAAATAGAAGACAAAAAGAAAGAGAAAGAAAACCATAAATAAATAAGTTTGTGACTTTATTATAAATTGGATAAATGAATAAATGAAGATTACAAGAAAACAACAATTATGCCAAATTTGAACCACAATGCTTAAATCATGGAATTGAAAGCACATTAAAGCAGAGTGTTAATAAAACTATCCCCAATGTTCTAGATCTCGCCGAAGTTTGCTCAAGAACTTTAGTGTGCTTTTGCCATTCGGCTGTGTAGGGGCAATGGCAGACGTGAGAGCTCGTGCCTCTTCAGCTAAACCATCTGCCCTACGGGCTGCCTGTCTGACTTGGGTGAGTACATGCTCTGAATTATGACGCAACAATGTGTTATCACGCCTCACATGGTCTAATTGATACCCCACTTGGTTGTATTGTTCCATGATATGGGCATAATCATGCATTAACCAGTCAACAGCATTCTGGGTTTTGTCGAGACGGCTTGAAAGCGCCTGGACAGTTTCCCTTAATTTTTGATTTTCTTGAGCATACTGAGCTAACTGTACTTCTTTCTCCTCCAACACAATGACTTTTTCACGAAGGGACATGATTTCTGTTTGTAGAGAAGACATTTGTTGTGATATTTGATTGTCTCGCGCCTTCAAGGCTGTCAGCTATTTTCGTACATTCTTCGGTTAGGGTCCCGAACATGTACTTCTAGCGGTCTGTTTTCTTTCCCTTGGTAACCGACCTCCCTTTTGCCTGCTGTAATTCCAGCTCAATGCTTCAAGGTAGATTTTGATTGAACCCTAGTTGTAGTCTTTCTTTAGCCGGTATGAGGTTCCCTTCTCGCAGCTCGTATTCTATCCTGCGACCTTCCGCTGAGTGGACTGATTTGGGCTCATTTCAGAAAGAATTATCCCAGTGGGAACCTCTAGCTTCCCTTTGCCCTTGTCGGTTTGTAGGAGAACAACAGTTTTTCCTCTACTCGAATGCCACTGTTCGTATCCTTCAAATATATTATCGTGATAATTGCCACTTTGGATTCTGACAATCGCCTTCCACGCCTTTACAACCTCCTGAATTTTGTTTTTGCAAAACCGAACATCATAGGCAAATTCAGAGTTTCTTAAGTCATGTGTGGCTGGGATAAACTGACGTACCCATATCTGGCGCAATACCATTAATGGGGCATAAGATACACATCCACATGGACCCAATAACGGTAGACTGTGAAATTTACCACACCTATACATCATAGGTTTGGTTGACATCCATCGGGCCCTCCACTCCACATCTTCTGACCTTAGTCCTGCGAAGAAAATGCTCCACTCTTCTTTCCCTGGGTGGATTTGACTCCAATCTGCTTGGTTGAATTCAAGGATGGGATTTTGTAATCTACTCCACGATCTTGAAAATTTGACCTGAGGACACTTGAACTCTGGTGGACAATTTATATGGCTGAGGATCCAAATGTATAGCAGCTGAGCACAGCCTATAAATTTCCCTACTCCTCGCGATCTGCAAAAATTTAGTGCTCGGAAAGTTTCTGCAAGGATGGGTATTACAAGATTAACCCTCATCTCTACCTTGACAAATAGCTTGACCAGCCGCTCTTCAACGTACCCACTAACTTTAGGAAATAAAACCAAGTTGAATAAGCACAGAGCTAATAGCGATAGCTCCCTTTCTTCATTAACGAACCTCTGCTGAAGACTCAGGATATATTCTATCGGCAAGCATGTGTTTTCTCCCTTCCTTTTCACATGTTTTTCAATCTCACCAGCAGATATCTTCCCTACAAGCAGCGATACTGCCCTTTTCAACGTAAACCCACCATCATAGGAATAAACCTCAATTTTCTCCTGTAGTGGTATTTGTAAGAGGGTGTGGTATTCCTTGATAGTTGGGGTTATTTCCATTGAGCTAAAAGTAAAGCATCTATAGGTCGGATCTCAATGTCAAACTAATGCTCTCAACACTGAGAAGTTTACTCGCATGTACAGGAGTTGCGCTATGTGGCCATATTTTTTTATGAACTGGGTCTTTCTATCTGCTCTTAAACCTTCCCATTAACATTTCAAGATATC
>NW_019104557.1:662499-693916 GCF_001995035.1 Momordica charantia | reverse complement strand
GCTCGGTGGGGGCCGATGTGAGCTACTGTCAACGACGTGATTATCGGGTGTAACCGTCGGTCCCGAGATTACCGGGTGTAACCGACGGTCCCGAGATTACCGGGTGTAACCGTCGCGAGATTAGCGGGACTACCACCCATAAGTAGAGGACCTCACTCCACGATCAGGTACGATAATTTCTGACCTCGAACTAAACTGAGAATCTAACCTATACTGACTTGATCGTCGGAGTGCTCACCTTTTTGTGCAGGTCCGCCCAAGTACTCAGATCGGTCCGGAGGCCGAGTTCGAGCTGCAATCTGAAACACATTGTTGTGCATATCCTTGCATAAACAGGGGGAATCAGGCGATGTAAAGAAAAGAAGATCGATTTAGAGGTTCCAGTGGCGTGGTTGAAAAATTAAAATTTTAGTAAAACTAGTCTTTTAAAAGTGTTTTGAGTGAAAAATAAATAAATAAGATATAGATAAAAAAAAAATTTCAAATCTCCATTCTTATTATTTTTTATTATTTTAAAAATTATGTTAAAGCAAAATTCACTCATAAATTTAAAAAATTGTAGCCAACTGTGTACAAATAAGAAAAAACTGAAAAAAAAAAAGATGGTAACTTAAGATGGCATATTTTATTTATTAAAAAAAAAATCCTCATTCTACTTGTATTCTGCTCAGAGCTCATCTCCTTGAAAATCAGTTCAACTTCATGTAGTCAATCTTTCCATCCAAACCTGCTTTATCAATCTTCATATCGAGTTGTTCTGTTGATTTTTCCTCAACTCTGAGCTCTGAAAAAGCTATGTCCACTTCGCGATTCCTTCTCGTTCTCCATCTTCAGCAAATTAACCACTCGGAGGCGTCGATTTCAAATGATGCTCCACGAATCCCTACTTCGCCTGCTACAATTTCTCCCTCCTCTAATGCTAGGGCTTCGGCGATGTCTGCATCCAGGTACGCATAGCGACATTTATGCTTGGATTTGTATGCATAGCGACAGACGATTTGATCTCGTATTTTTACATGGATTGGAATTCCTGTTTATTTATTTATTTCTTAGTACCTCGTGGTTGCCTCTGCACTTCTGTGTAATTTTCCAAATAATTTTCATAGTTCTTCAAATCTGTAGTTTAGTTTGGCTAATCGGAATAGTAGACAGGAGATTCGTTTCAGGCCTTTTTTACTCACTAGGAGTAGGTTTATTCCATTGAAGAGGAATATGTCATATTTTTTAATCTCCTTCTTTAAATCATTGGTATAGCTACAGAATCCTCTTCCAGATTCGTTTTGAAAGGAGCTTTCATTCCGGGAGAAATTATTAAAAAAAAAAAAATTAGAGTTTTGTTTACAGTTTTCTTTTTATTTCGAAAAACATAATCATTTTATTCTAGTATTATAAGAAATTATAAAAACTCAGATAAAGAAGAAGAATAGAAGCCTAATAAAGTTAAAATGATGTAATTTGAAGTATTAATTCTTTGAAAAAAAAAATAATAAAAAATAAAAATTGAAAAAGTAAAAAAGCAAAAACGAAATAAGAATGTGCTGCAATTTTATCTGACATGTGAAACTGAAACAAGTACATGTAATCTTGAATTTGTCAAGACTTTCTTCAAACTTTCGTTTGGAATACTAAAAAAAAATACAAAAAATCACTCCATATATCAGAGCCAGGTTTCGATCCTGGGACCTGTGGTTACGGCCCACCACGCTTCCGCCACTCTGATTTGAATATTATATAATTAATTTTTTATGTATTAATAAATTAAAAAAAAATGAGAGAGAAATAATTGATGGTCTCGATCTATGATCATAGTTTTCAGGATTTCATTTCAAATCTGTTCTCCTGCTTCCTTTTCAGTCGTTCAGTTTGTTGTATTGGCCTTCTTCTCTTTCTCATTTGTGACTTGTGACTCCATTGCTGTGTTTGTGCTATGTTCTATCATTGTTACTTTTTTATACTTTCAGATGTTCGTGTTATAGCTGGTGATAGGAACCAAAACAAAACAATTTAATTTGTATATGTATCAGTGTTAAGGTATTTATAAAAGAATAAATTTATCATAATCCATCCGCCTAAGCTTTTGAGTTTATTCTACTAAAAAACTTTTGGATTTATTGGTGATTTAACATAGTGCCAGAGAGTCCAATAATTTCATTTCCTTCCCATTTCATATTTATTACCACTTGTTGGTCCTTGTGCAAATTTCTAAGCCGGCCACTAATGAAACTAATGAAGGAAGTGTTAAGGTATTTATAAAAGATTAAATTTATTGATTGATGATTTAACAATAAACACATATATTTGAGCTTGCAAGCTCCTCTGCCTAAAACCCCTCCCAACTTACTCTATTTGTAACCACTATATTAACAAACTCCTTAATTAATGGTTAATATGCTGATATAATATCCTAATAATATTTCTAACGTTTTCCTAGAAGCTGCTTGCTTGTTCCTCTACTCGTTAAGTTAATTGCAGTTTTATGGTGTGTGTGTTAGCAGGCCAGAAGAGTGGCAGAGTTACTATCCTGAATTGCATTAGAAGAACAGTCTGTCTTCATAGTCCTCTGCCTTATATACATTTCTATTGTACCATTGAAGAGATTAAGTCTCCTTAGACTTCCCAAACTTGTACATTTATGGAAGACAAACTTGCAAGCAACCCATCATTCCTCAACTTAGAAGTCCTCAAGGTAGAAGAATGCGGTCGATTAAATCTTTTATTTCCGTCGTCATTCTCCCTCCACAACTTGAAGTCTATCAGAATAGTTCCCTGTCATGGATTGGTTCACTTGATGAATTCATAAGTAGCTAAAACCCTGGTGAAACTGCAAGAGATGCGTTTATCTTCTTGCAAAAAGATTCTACCATAATTGCAAAAGGAGAAGGAGGTGAAGAAGAGGATGAAATCGTTTTCAGCCAATTGAAGATTTTGGAGCTCTTCAACTTACCCAATTTATCAACCTTTCATTTTGGGAAAAGCAGTTTTAAGTTGCCGTGCCTGGGAAAAGTGGTTGCGAAGAAATGCCCTGAAATGAAAGCATCTTCTGGTGGAGTTGTGAGCACGCCTGAACATTACTGGTATGTCAAATGTGGATCAGACGAGGGATTTTGGACAAGCAACGTCAATGCCACCATCAACCGGCTATGGTATGATGGCCATGACACTAGCCTTCAGAGTTTGTTTATTGAACAGGTATGTGTCTATTGATTCTACAAATTTTTATTGCATGATTTTACTTCTATGCATAAATCATTTGTATGATTTTACTTAGGGGGGTGAGAAACTGGTTTGGTCGGGTGGGATCGGTTTTCATGTAAAAGGAGAAAACCGACTCGGTTTGATTTAGTGGTGAAGAAACCGAACTGATTCAGGTCGCTTTATGGCTGGTTTTTCTTTTACTTATGTTGAATTGAATTGGAAAACTAAGTGGTATCACGGGATATAGTCCTAATAGATATTTTTTTTTTCAAATGTACAAAAATCAACTTTTAATATCAGAGCCAAGTTTCGATCCTGGGACCTGTGGGTTATGGGCCCACCACGCTTCCGCTGCGCCACTCTGATCTGAATATTACATTTTTATTATTTTACTTTGTCTAACAAACCTAAACAAAATTAAAAAAAAAAAGAAATAATTTATGGTCTGGATCTATGATCACAGGTTATAGGATTTCAATTTAGATCTGTTCTGCGTTCCTTTTCAGTCGTCCAGCTTGTTCTATTGGCCTTCTTCTCTTCCTCATTTTTGACTTGTGACTCCATTGCTGCGTTTGTGCTACTATCCTTCTTACTTCTTATGGTGCATTGGCTGCGTGTTCAAACTGATTTTTCTTTTTTTGTTTTCTTTACTCAAGCAAACGATCTTTTTATAGTACTTTCATCTGTGCATGTTCATGTTATAGTTGGTAATAGGAACAAAACAAAACAATTTTATTTTGTAATTTGTATATATATCTATGTTAAGGAATCTATAGAAGATTAAATTATCCGTTAACTTAAGATTTTGGTTTGATTAGTAATTTAACATAATATTAGAATAAGATGTCCTATGGTATAATCTCTGGTTGTAATGTCACATTTTTCCTTCATTTAATCTTAATTAATTTAACATTAAACCTACATATATGTACCAGAGTTAGCAATGCGTACAAATTTTTTAGTTTTATTTTAAAGTATAAAAACTATAAAAATGAATTAGCTTTTTTTTTTTTACTAGAAAAATGAATAAGTTAGTTAGAACTTATAATATAAGTTAATTTCATAAAAAATCAAGAGGTCAATGTCATAATTAAATTAAAATTAATTATCAGAATAATACCAATTCAAAAAGCACATCTATTTGATAATAATTTTTCATTTTTCTAATAATCAAAATATCTAATTGTGAAATGGTTCCATCCTCCCAAAAACAAGTTTCGGAGTCGTGGAACATTTTAAAAACTTGGAACAGAACGGGTAACCTGAAGGGATAGTTTTTCAACGGCTCATTATGGATGTGCCTTTAACCCACAAATTGTTGCGTATTCAAAAGAATGAGGCCTATGCCTAGCCCTATGTCACAAGGATTTTGTTTCAAAAGGAAATGCCACAGCCACTTATCTAACATAGAGACCTTATTACGAAGTTTTGTTGGGTTTGTAAGGTGTGCAAACAAAGTTCCACATTGGTCCGGGAGTGATTCATGGTATATAAGGAAGAACAATTATATCTATTGGTATGAGACGTTTCAGGTGAAACCAAAAGCAAAGTCGTGAGGGCAAAGTTTTAGGTCTTTCATAAATAACAAAACAATTCCAATAATTTTGTAGTAAGAACAAAGAAAAAGTTTTAGTACGAAGAGTTAAATATAATATTGATGTAAATTGAGATATGCTTAATTACGTTGTTACTTTTGTATGCTCATAATGATTATAAATCCTAAGATAGAAAAGTTAGGCTCATTGTTCATTTGATTGACTTGATTAACAGAAAAATGTTACTAAATCTTAATCACGTTTATTATAATAATTATTATTATTAACGAGAGTGTTTTTTTTTCAGGATTTTCAACCAACCATTCAACTACTCTTTCATCAAAATTTTTATTGTTATAATCCAAGCAGCGTATAAGAATGTACAACAAACGATTGAGATAATTGATCACCCGCGAAAAAGTCGACAATGAAAAGCAAAAATGAAAGGAGAGACTAGAGAGAAGATAAATATCATTACGTTGGCTTTGCAAAGGGAAATCAAGTGAAATAAGATACCAACATGAGTATACTTCCCGAGGCACCTTACTCTTTCTTTCGGGATCTCGATCATCTATCTCTACATTTGTTGTATTAAAAAAGTAAAATAAAAGATGAGATTCTTTGAATTAGTAGCAATGTTGATAGGAGGACCATTGGTCTTAAAACAAAAAGAAGAAAAAAAAATCAAGTTTTTTATTTATTGTTTCCATTTTTTTTCCTCAAGATAAAAAAAATTATACTTATAAAAAAATATTGAAAACATTACTTCTCCAACGATAGTTAATACCGGTAAGATAATTATTACCATTAGAGCATGTTGAAAAGTACTTTTGAAGTGCTTCAAAAATTATGTGTAGATTTTCTAGCAGTTTGAATTGTAGAATTATTTTAAGATTTGTTTTATGAAATCTGAAGCCATGCACTGCCAAAACTTATGCATCTGTGGAAGGGAAGGTCACATAAGAAAGCCCCATTGCCTCAAAGTTTGGAATAATTTTATAGAGACAATTGTTTTGGACTTGGACAGGCAAATTAATAATTACTTGGATTTAGAACTGAAGACTAGATATGAACTGTTAGTGTCAGAATTTGAATTGGTGGAGCAAAGTTGATATAAGAAAAGCAACATGATAGAATATATTGTCTTTATGATAAATAAGTCACTTTGGTGGAAATAAGAGATGAGGTTCTTTGAATGGGTGGGGCAAATTAGTTGATAAGAAAGCAAAATATGACGAATATTTGGCATCATGAAATATGCCATTTTATGCCAAAACAATTGTTTTCGACAGAGTTGAATTTAGAAAAGTTCGACATTGCTATCGGTATTGAATCTAGGATGGTTATGCACAAATTAGGGTTGTCTAGAACGTTGTATCTGAAGATGGAATCAGGAAGTTGTTTGGATGATTGGATAGAAATACTGCTAAAGAGGTGTGAAGAGCTGCAATTAGTAGGATCAATTGGTGCAAGAGTTCTAACCTTTGAGTTAGTTGAAAATGAGTGTTCACATTTGAAGCATCTCCACCTTTTTAAAAATCGAGAATTTCAACATTTAATCCACCAACAGAACAAGCCTTTACGAAAAACTTTATCCAATTTGGAGGACCTACAACTTCGCTGTTTGGAGAATTTGGAAAGTATAATTGATGGGCATGGGCATGTCACAGAACTTGCTTTCAACAAGTTGAGGAGTGTAGATGTGGAGTATTGTCATAAAATGGGAACTCTGTTTTACAACTGCATGGTGGATGACATTTTGAATCTTGAAGACATTTTTATTTATGGGTGTGAGATGTTGGAATATTTGATCACTGTGACGATGGAAAGCAAAGAGACAACCGCCACTATTGAGTTTCCGCACTTGAAATCTTTAGAGCTACGTTTCGTACAACGGGTTCGAGGTTTCTGCTCCAAAATGGATCAAATTGGCAATGAGAGTTCATTCTTCAGTGAAGAGGTAAATTTCAACGTCATTTTCACAATACACCTAACTTTTTCTTCTTACTGTCGTTTCTTCTCTTATAATGGCTCTGCATTTTTTTTTTTTACTTCCTTTTAAAATTTATAGTTTAAATTTTAGTTAAATTAAAATTTTGGTACCTATAATTTTTATAAATTTCAATTTGGTTCCTATTGTTATAAAAATTGTAATTTTTGTTTTGGGTTAGTTTCTACGAGATTTGGGTTTAGTTTCAATTTAGTTACAACTTCAAAAATCATCCACCCATCACCACATTGACACTTTTTTATGCAACTATCAAATAATGTTCTCTATTTGTCTAACAGTATTAGTTGGGTTCACTAAAAAAAATGTATTATTTGGTTGTATTAGAATTTAGAGTTGAGTAAAAAAAAATATAATATAATCTATATACGAATTTTTTGAAGGGGTGAAACACAATTTATAGATGATATATGAGATTTAACCAAATTGTAGGGTTAAAAAAATTAGAATTAATTCCGAACTATAAATTAAAATTTCTAAAACTATAAAGACTAAATAGAAACTATATCGACTAGTTAGAAACTTCTAAAATTATAAGGATAAAATTGAAACTATATCCCAAACCACAGGGACCAAAATTACAATTTAACCTTAAATTTCTTCGCTTACACTCTCTAACTTATTGTTGATGCAGTTAATTTTTACAATTGTAATTATGAAAATTAATGTTTTTCTTTTTATTTATCACTTATCAATTTATCCAGTAAACTACTATGGGGCTCATGTAGCCCATGTTGGATTAATCGTATTTTGTGCTAGAGCAATGAACCTATTCGAAGTGGCTCATTTCGTACCGGAGAAGTCCATGTATGAAAAATGATTAATTTTAATTACTTCCCACCTAGCTACTCTAGGTTGGGGGTTAGGTAGGTCCTGGTGGGGAAGTTATAGACACCTTTCCGTACTTTATGTCTTGAGTACTTCACTTAATTTCCTCTACAATATTGGATTTTGGCGGTATTTATCATGCACTTCTGGGACCCGAGACCCTTGAAGAATCTTTTCTATTCTTCGTTTATGTGTGGAAAGATAGAAATAAAATGACTACCATTTTAGGTATTCGCTTAATCTTGTTAGGTATAGGTGCTTTTCTTCTAGTATTCAAAGCTCTTTATTTTGGGGGCGTATATGATACCTGGGGAGATGTAAGAAAAATTACCAACTTGACCCTTAGCCCCAAGTGTTATATTTTAATTTTGTGATGGATAAATAATGTTGGGTGTTGTGATGAAACTAATAAAGATAAAAGATTTTTAGAATTTCTGGAAGGGAAACTTTTCTTTTGACGATTTTTCAATTTGTTTGAGTAATTTAAATGACTATTAAGTATATGTTCTTCTTAGCATGCTTTTATACGAGTACAATAAACAACGATGATAGTGATTGTTGTCCTGGCTAAATTGTCAAATTATATACGTAAATTGTAGGTATTGCTTCCTAATTTGGAGGATTTGATAATTACAATGGCAGATAATTTGAAGATGATATGGCAAAACGTACTTGTTCCTATTTCATTTTCCAAACTCAAAAGGGTAGAAATTGATTCATGTAATAATGTTGAAAAAGCTTTCCCTCCAAATATAACGACCATACTTACCTGCCTTCAATCCTTAACCGTTATGAATTGTAATTTATTGAAATGTATATTTGAATTGCAAGAGCCCAATACGACAGAAAAAAGTATTGTGCTCTCCAATTTGAGGTATTTGAAATTATATAATTTGCCAAGCCTAGAGTATGTATGGAGCAAGGATTCCAGTGAGCTTTCGAGTTTTGAAAATATGGAAAGCTTGTTCATTCAAGGATGTCCAAATCTTAAAAGAGCATATTCAATCAAAGTTCTTAAGCAACAAAAAGAGCTGGGAATAGATTTCAACCAATTGAAAGAGATTCTTGAGAAGGAAAAGTTGTCAGTACATATGATGGATTCAAATCAATTTCAGACTTCCCAGGTAATTCTACATCATGTTAGAATATTTTGTCAAATAATTTTTTGTCTCTCAACGCTTTAGAAACAGATTTCAAGCTAAGTTTGATAGTTTTTATTTTTCTAAATGACCAGGCTGGGACTACACAATTGCAAGATGGTCTGGAGTTGTTTCCCAAGCTTAAAACTCTTAAACTATATGGTTATTTGGACTACAACTCAACTCATCATTTGCCAATGGAAATGTTTCGAATGGTACACAATCTTGAAGAGTTTGAAGCAAGAAGGATGTTTATTAAAGAAATATTCCCAAATGAGAGATTGATGAATGTTGAAGAACAAAAGATCAATACAAGATTTGAGCCTTCTAGATTGGGTCTATACGAATTGCCCAAGCTTAAGCATTTCTGGAAGGATGAGTTCAAGAGTAGTTCATCACTTCAAAAATTGTATGATCTAATCATATCAGGATGTGGAGTATTGGATATGTTAGTGCCGTCGTCAGTATCTTTTACAAACTTGTGGAGGCTTGAGGTGAATAAATGTCATAGACTGACCCATTTGCTAAATCCTTCGGTGGCTAAAACCTTGGTGCAACTTACATGGTTGTGTTTAAAAGAATGCAAAAGGATGACGACTGTAATTGCAAGAGAAGTTGTTGAAGATCAAGGAAATGATGAAATTGTATTCCACAAATTATACATTTTAGAACTTGAGGATTTGTCCAAATTGACCAGCTTTCATTCTGGAAACTGCAACATCAGATTTCCGTGCTTGGGAAGTGTAGATATTAGGAGTTGTCCTGAAATGAAAGCTTTTTCTCCTGGAATCACAAGCACGCCTAACTTACTAGTTGGAGATATTAAGACTGAAGGTTCCTTTAGCCGGTATGGAATATCAGGTTCAAATGGCCGGCATGTAAATACTACAGAAGTTGTTGAAGATATCAATGGTATTATCCGACAAGTTTGGGAGGACGATTATGACGATGGGATTCAATATCTGTTTACGGAAAAGGTTAGTACCTCTTTGGGTATTTCCATGGATAATAAAGTGATGATCTTCAATTATGACTTCAATCAAAACTGCTGATTTTTCGTTGTTGCACTAATTAATATGTGTTGGTGTGATTTAATGCAGAATTTGGAGGAAGACCAAATATCCGATCATCCTTCTTCTCAATGATTTTCGGTTTCGGGATGATGCAAAAGGATGACTACTATTATTAGTGTGGTAAGAAAAGTCTTTCATAATTTTTCTAAATTGATATTGCATTATGATGGATTGAACTATGTAGATATTGAGAGTTAACTGTGCTGAAATGAAGGATTTTTTCTCATGAAATTGTAAGCATGTCTCGTTTAAAATTCTAAAATATTTGATTATATGGTGACAATAAATAACATTTCCTCCCAAAAGATTCATAGATACAAGCTTAGCTTGAGAGGGTGATCGTGATAGTGCCATTGGTTCTATGTAATATGGATTTGGTGTGATTTTGTTGTGAATGTATTAAATTCAGAGTTTGGAGGAAAAGCAAATCAGATTGATGGGTCATTAATTATTTAATAATTTGATCCACAATGAAGGTCAGTCACACTTGAATTCCCTGTATATGCTAAACACTTCCAATAACCCATCAGCCATCACACTTATGCATAATATAAGTAATTGGTAATGAAGTTGTGGAATACGACTTTGGCTGGGAACTGGAAATTTTTTGTTGTACTATATAATTTAATTGCTTATAAATTGTATTTAATGGCAGGATTGAGATTGGGAGATTGCAACAAGTTAGGGAAGATGTTGGATAGTTCCATTTGGGGTGATTGAAGATTTAAAGACACTGCTCCTACTTCAACAAACAATTTGGGGATTATTTTTGTCTTCGTTCAGCGTTGCTACGCCGCTTCTAGGTTGGATAGATCTAACGTTGCCTTTAATAATTCAAGATAATTGGTAAATACTTTCCATTCTATCCTATCCTACGGTGCATTGTTTGAGTGGAAAGAAACAACCGTATGTTTTAAGATGTCTGTCAAGTCCGTCGATTTCTTTGGGATGTGTTTATTTCAAATAAGTTTCTAATGATATCAGAATTATTGTTTCTTCTAAGACGTCTAAATCATCCTTATTTTGTAATTATGACATTACTATGCTTGAATTGAACTGAGGTGCTGTTGTTTCTAATATATTATTTTTCATTGCAATAGTATATTTATCTAAAAAAAATTTATAATTTAATAAGAATACTAGAATAAAAGTGCAGATTATTATTATTAAGAGAAATTGTATTGGGTAGCTAAACTTTTATACATATTTACAAAAATGTCAACCACTTTTCTATTTTGTAAATGTGGAAAAATATTTGAATTTTTATTATTCCAGTTTTACTCTTATAATATCTGATATACACCCGATGTATATCTGATATACGCCCGATGGATGTATATCTGATATACGCCCGATAGATGTATATCTGATAAACGCCAAATATATCTCTGATATACTTCCGATCTACATCTGACGTACATCCGAGGTGTCTCTGATATACATACGTATTATACATCTAATATACTGATGTACCTAAATTTATGATATACTAAATATATTTGTAATGATATACCTATGTATATCTTATCTGATATATATCCAATGTATATCTGATGTACATCTAGTGGCATACTAAATATATTTGTAACCGATATCTGATATACATCAGTAGATATCAGTAGATCACAGATGCATCAATGTTAGATATCACTAGATGTCATGGTTATATCAATGGTAAATTAGAGACATTTTAAGTATATATCATAGATGCATCAAAGTTATATTAGTGGTAAATCATATAATCATATGAGAAGTTATATTAGTAGATATCATGGTTATATCAGTGGTAAATTAAAAGACTTATCGAATATATATCACAGATATATAAGTGTTATATCAGCATAGTAAATCAATGGTAAATTATATAATCATATAAGAACTTATATCAGTAGAAATCATAGTTATATCATACGTATATTAGTAGTAAATCATATTAGAAGTTATATTGGTAGATTCATAGATATATCAGAAGTAAATTAATTGTATAAGTATTATATTTGTGGTATATCAAAGTCATATCAATAATATATTACATATATATTAGTGGTAAATCAATAAATAGTAAATAATATAATCATATAAGAAGTTATATTAGTAGATATCTATTAGTAGATATCTGAGTTATATCAATGATATATCAGTTGTATATCAGTAGTAAATCAGATGTATATCAAGTATATATATATATATATATATATATCAATCAGTGCTATATCAATGGTATATCAATGCTAAAGGTAAATTTGACATTTTATTATTGGACCTCCATTTTTTCTAAAGTTTTGCTATATTTGCAAATCTAAAATGTAGATGTTAAATTTGTTATTTCCTTCAACTTTTTTGCCATATTTGCAACTGACCCTATTATTAATTAGGTTGTAGATACCGTAAAAAAAAAAATTAGGACGTAGATTTGGAATTTTAAAATTATACAAAAGAACAAGGTTTGGGTGTTGACACCTAAGATTCGGATTCGAGCTTTTCTGTCTCGAATTTCGATTTTAGTGTTATTCATCCCAGATAACAAGCTTGGATTATAGGAATCCAATGACATCGCTGCATTGATTATAAGGCACACTGCATTGAGATTGAACTTTATTATCTTAATGCTGAAATGGGAAGTAGAGAAGCTCTGTCTAGTCCAACTAAATCCACACGCTCTGTTTTATGGTGCAACGCAGTGGAATTTGTTCCATCGCAGCAATCGTACATTTTCTAACTATAAAATACATTTTCTAACTATAAAATACATTTTCTAAATAAGAATATTCTAGAATATCTAACAGTGCGTTTAGTTGGTAATAAAAAACAAAAATTTGAAAATAAGGGATTGAATGAAAATCAGAGTTATAGGTATTTCAAACTCAGATCTATTCTTCTTCTTCTTTTTGGAATTCTCTGAAAAAGAAATTGTTGATTCCTGGCTTCCACAACAGTCTTTGAATTCTTCAAATACCGCTTCTCGTTCAACGCCACCTTCAAATTATCGGACACTCTCATCATCAAATTCTCAGTTTTCTTAAATTTGATCCGTAAATCTCTAATGAGCAGTCTTCAATTCATCCCTCTCAGCACACAGAATTCCCAATTCCTTACTCCCTTTTTCAAGCTTGGCACCAAGTTCCTTAATCGTGAATTTCAGCAATCCAATCTTAGGCAACAATCAGTCGCTTCTTTCCTTGAAATCCTCCTTGACTTGAATCACGGCGCCGACTCGCTCTAACAATCTCTCTAATTTGTTGTCTATGGAGACGCTGGATTGTTCTTGTGCCTCAATCGGTTTCTGCTTTCGTTCCTCAACCTCGTCAATTGCTTCCTTTATTTCCATTTTTAAACAATATTTGCAGTTCAAAAGATTAGAGTTTCCGAGAAGGACTGCATTCTTGAGAGAATTCTAAGGAAATTTTGAGTGAAGAGATCAAAATTAGGAATTTATTCCTGTTTTCTTAATTACTCCTATTAAGATTAGGAATAGGAATTGTTTTTATTTTCTTAATTGTATTACACCTCTATTTTGATTTGGAATCTGCAATTATCCAATAATATACTAATATATCTTATAAAAAAGTGAGTGACATGGGTCCGGGCCCGGGCCTGGGCCTCGACCATTAACGCGAAGATTAACGAACTCGATTCAAATATATGTAATGGACCGAATCGAACCACGTTCATTGGGTTGGTTCGTTGCATTCTTACACTAGTCAAGCCACTACTACTTGGAAAGAGCTTAATAAACACCATTGATCTCGTTAAAAAAGACACAAGATTAACACAACTTCGATCATGAGTAATCTTCAATTCGTCCCTCTAGAATCTCCAATTCCTCACTCCATTCTTCAAGCTTCGCACCATGTTCCTTAATCGTAAATTTCATCGTAAATTTCATAGTCCAATCTTGGCTTCTACTTCGCTTTTTTGATCCCTTCGAGTCTGCAAAAAGGTACGGATCGCGTTTCTGTCCAAATCAAGCCCGAAAATCTCCTGCCATGCAACAATCAACCGCTTCTTTTCCTCGACTAGCAGCATCCGGCGATGCGATGAGTTGCCGACTGAAAATATCATCGTCGCGTGCGGCTGAAGGGAGAGCAGATGATTTTCCTTTGTTTCTCTCTTTTCTTTCTTTTTAGTTTGTGAGGAGAGAATAAAGAGGATTGGAAGCGGCTCGAACTCGGAGAAGTGAGTGAGATGAGCTTGGGCCTGGCTTGGGCCTTGGCCATTAACGCGAATATTTACGAACCCGGTTCAAACATATGTAATGGACCGAATCAAACCACATCCATTGGGTTGGGTTGGTTCAATTTGGATCATTGGATTCTTACACTAGTCAAGTCACTACTACTTGCAAACAGTTTAATATCACAAAAAATAAAATAGCATTAAAAGAAAGTATTCTAATGTATGGTCCAAAGTGATATTTGTAGCGTAAAATGGTAATGAGTGGAAAATAGTTTTATCATACTTACATAGGTTGGCGGTTGCTCTCCAAGGTTAATCCAACTTCTAACTCAAACATGCACTTGTTAGAGTTGAATGTAATCGAAGAACATGTCCAGAATTTTTACAAAAGTTTTTCTTCCTCGTTCAGAAACACCATCGATTTCGTTTAAAAAGAAAGTAAACAAAAACATTTTAATTGAACTAATTAATGAAAACGTTACAAAACATAATGAATTAATTAGTTAAAACATTAAATAATTAATTAAGTCACGATTAAATAGTTAATTAAAATATAAATAAAATATTTATTAAAACTTTAAAAATACAGGCAATAATAAAAATTATTATGAATAACATTTTTCTTCATTTTTTTATTGTCAAATAATTTGTAAAGGTACGTTGATACTTTTGGAATGTTTTTACTTAGGTCAGAACTTAAATTAAAATTAGGTCATATTTGCATATTTTTTAGCGTTGTTAAATTTGATATTATTTTGGGTAAAAAATTTCTAATTTTATATTATTTAATATATAAAAATAAATAATTTATAACATACCAAATTCTGTTTTTAGTTTATGTTTTTTAAAACAAAAATCATATACGTTTAATAATTGGCTTTCTTGAAAAAAATATAAAACTAAACATATTGGATAACCATCTTTTAGTTTTGTCAGAGCTATAAAAATCTATCATCTATTTAAGATATGAATGACAACGGTGTGAGACGAGACTTAAAAAAGTTTATCTTTAACCCTCCTCTAAGGAGGAGAGGTGAGAGAGTGAGGTTAGAGCTATATATATATATATATAATGAAAACAAATTAAGAAAGGAAAAATTAGTTGCTAATTGGTAGACATTAGGACCTTAACTAATCAATCAATTAATAATTATTTTGATATCTGATTTTAAATAATTTTTCGTAGTTAGATCTTTTAGATGCCATTTGATGATTATATGTTTTTCACATCATTTTATTAGTAAATTTTTCACTTTTTCTCTTGATTCTTATCCAAATTTAAAAATAAATTTTTGAATACTTTTTTTCTTTTTAATTTGATCTAGACTTTTTAAATGTTTCTAAAGATTCCATTGAGTTGAAACTAATGTTTTTAAGTTTCTTTTTTTAAATAAACAAAAAAACAAATTTATCAAACTCTGCTAACTGTCTAAACTCCATTAATCTCACGGGAAACTGTCTAACCCTACAACATTTAGTATGGAAAAGCCCATATGAATTACTAATTCCTAAGTTTTTTTTTTTAAATAAACAAAATACGAAACTTATTAACCAAATTACTATTCCTAAATCGGTGACCATCATATGATTTGAACTCATTTTCTTTCCATTAATCGTAACCCTTTAACGACCCTAAGCCACCCACCCATTATGATTTTTGTCCAAATGAGTAGAAATTGAACCAAATCAGCATAGCATAAATTGGAGGTTCAAAACCCCCAAAACTACCCTTATTGAGAAACGCTAGGTATTGTTAAGTAGTTCTAACTTCTAATACAAAGACCACTGAAATATTTTATTAATATAAAATTGAAAGTTATGAAAGGATAATAAACACTAATATATACATTTTGATTTAGCCTTGAAAGATGGGAAAAAAATTGTAACTAATCTGCAAATTGATCGATGTAAGAAGAAAAGTAGTTTGTCCTCGTAACCATTATCACACAACCCAAAAAAGTTTGTTTCCAAAGTGCCAAAGCAACTGATTTGATCTTAGCTTTGAGATCATCAAGCATAGGCTGTTGTGCAGCAATTTTTAGTTTGTCTTCTTCCTTAAAAGAGAATAGTAGGATCAATTGATGCTCAGATTTCTTCTTCTTCATCTTCTTAGCACCATAATTGGCTTGAGATTTATCTTTAATATGCCTGCATGTGCATTTTAGATTTGGATTATTTCTTCGCCCAAATTTCAGCCCCACATTTTCAATCTCTTCGAACATTGAAGTCTGATTTTGGTTTGATTCAACCGCTCCCAATCTCTTGTCAACAAAAGCAGTGATCAATTGATCTCTATCAGGATGCACAATCTTCAACTTCTCCCTTTGTTCTTCATGCTTCAGAAGAAGTTCCTTGATCGAAGATTTGAGTACCTCAATCTCCGCTTCCTGATTAACCATTGAACCACAAAAATCTCCTTCTCTCTTCTTGTTCTCCAACTTCTCGTCCTTGTCGTGAATCGCTTTCTTTCTGGCCACCTTCTGAAGGATTTTGGGTTCGAAAATTAGGGTTGAAAAAAGTGAGGAAGATAATTGGGGAACAAAGAAGAGGATCAAAATTAGGATTTATTTATATATTTTTTTTAACTACTCCTACTAGGAATATAGGAATAGAAATAAAAATATGAATAGGAGCAGGATTTAGTCTTTTTTTTTTTCTTTGGTTACACAATTATCCATTAATAATAATATGCTAATGTAATCTTTCCTACAAAAGAACAAGGACAGGGATGAATTTCCATTTTTTTTCTTTTTAATTACTCCTACTAGGAATTTAGGAATAACAATAACAATTGGAATAGGAATAGGATTTTTTTTATTACTCCTCTATTAGTAATATGATGGAGGTTTAATTTTAAGAATAATGTAATTTTAAAAATAAATTACAAAAGTAATAGAGATTTAAAAGTAATAACAAAATAATTCACATTCTAAAAATTATTGAGGAAAGAAATACATTTTTTGTCCCAAAATTTTGAGTTTAATATCTATCTAGTCTCTTGTTAGCTATCCAAAACAAAAACAAAAAAATTACAAGTAAAATTTCTACATAGTCCCAACTAAATTTGAAAAGTAAAAAAATAGTAGTTTTCAAATTTATTTTTGTTATTCAAATTTTGCTAAAAATTTAAATATGAATAAATGTGATAAATAATATACGGAATATATTGCCATAAAATAAACATAATTTCTAAAAAGAAAATGGTATTCAATTGGCCTAAATTCCCTTTCTGACTAGAGAATTTGACACTAATTACTTGATATCTCGAGAAATTAAAGATAACCCTGCAGAAAAGATGCAGAAAAGATATGGAATTAAAGGATCAATGTCATAAATCCAGGTATTTTCAAGTTTGATGATTTCTCCTTGAATTGCCAGCACGTCCGCTGGTAGGAGGGTATGAAATGGGCAGAAATTGAGATATCGCAGCCCTAAATCTCAATTCTCACCTGATGAAACTTAGAAGATCCAATCTCGTCTAATGATTTTGATTGCAACAAGACTGCATCGTATTCAATTTTAACCCCTACGGGAAAGGGAGTCAATAAAATCAAAAGAAATCAGCATCGTGTGGTCGTGGTTTCTGAAGTTGCCCTAACATTTCTGAATGATTCAATATAAAATTATCCGATCACACTTCAATTTGTTTTGAATGACTATGTCATCCCAAATTTTAATTTGAGAAGTTGCTCCGATTAGAGGGAATTTGAAGATAAACTTACTCCAACCAACTTTTGTCCATATTCTCCTTTGAAATAAACGTGAGACTCAACCAATTTTCCATAATTTTCAAAGGTTTTATTCTGCGCAAACTTTAGTTGTTTCAATAATTTTTTTTAACAAATAAAATTCATGTCTTATTCAATATGAACAAATTAAAAAAAAATACCAAAGAGCTCACAAAATCCTTATTCAGAATAAAAGGTCTACAATTACAATCGAAGTGTTTGCTTGCTTAGTCCAAGGATGTTCAAAAACAGTATATCAGATCCATGTGAGAATACATTTTGCAAGCATCCATTGGAACTCATCTAGGACCAATGAAGAAAATTGATTAAACAAAATTGAAAGGAAAGAAATAGAAATAAAGCTAATTTCTTATTATATTTAATTCAGTGGTTTTTGAGTGCATTCATGAGTTAATTAAATGGAATAGTGCTCAAAGTTTGGCTTCACAACTATCATATCCTATACAAGCAATAGCAAATTTGTTTAGAGCGGAATTGATGACTAAAATGGAGTACAGAAACACATGGATAATATTGATTTTCAATGGTATTAAATCAACCTATGTCTTCCAAATTTATTATCAAATAATGCAAATTAACATGTATTTTTGTCTAAGAACACCAGTTTTCACCATTTGGCTTTTCGAGGGAGAGCTAAACTGAACATTTTGTTCGTTCGGATTTATTGATTAAACTGCATATTGACCCTAAAAAAATGTAGGAACAACTAGTCCGTGAATAGCTGACCATTACACATTATAAGTCAATAGTCATTTGATCCTCCTAAAAAGATCTATTAAATTCATCAAGTTTTCCAAACAATCAAAACAGCCAGTTATTAATATAACTCGTTATCGCCTCATTTGGACGGGACTCCCTTAAATGCCTCAAGATGATATTGGAGCCTTAAACAAAATTTTAATAAAAAAAGCATTAATATAAAATATCAATATATCATCTAAAATTATTTTTTTTTAATTTTTTTATATCCAAAAGTATGTATTAAATTTTGATAATTTAAATTCATTAATATATGATTTTCAATCCACAATATTGCTAATCCATTTTAATCTTTTTTTGCTAATTAGTTTTAATTTTGAAAAACTTTTTTAAGCATTATCAACTATTACTATTGTTGATAATATCATTTTTTTTCTCAATAATCTCATCACCATTTCCAACTTGACCTCATTGAGCAGTAACATCTCATAACTTTCAATTATCACCATAATCAACCAATTCTCTGCCTTAGGATTTATATCATCTGTATTTCCTTTCTATCTTCAATTATCGTGTAAGCCATAATCAACCAATTCTCTGCACTAAGATTTATATCATCTGCATTTCCTTTCTATCTCACCGATCATATCGTTTATTGTACCAATTTTCTTGTCTCCTTTCAAATTCATAATAAATGTTGTGTAATTATTGAACTAAATGTCATGTTAAAATTTTAGCTTTATCAAAAAGCTCTCAAATATTTAACAAGAAAATGATTATAGTCGTGTACAATGGTTGAACTAAATGATCTCTCGTATTTATACCTTAGGTCAGACCCGATTTTATCATCATGAAAAAAATTGGATTAAAAATCATTAGCTCTAAATGCTTAAAAAGAATGGGAGTTGTACTAAAAAAATAATAATGAAAATTGCATAATTTGACTCTTACCTAGTGTTGCAACGCAGGACATTTCGTCAAAAAATTCTCTTCATTTTGTTTTTTCTCAAGAATCTCATCACCATTTCCACTCATTTTTAACTGTGTTGTCGTCGAGTCAAATTCCTAAGCACAATCCAACCTGAACTTCATTAACTAACGTCTCATAATTTTCAATTACCGTATCAGTTATAATCAATTAATTCTCTACACTAGGATTTATATCTTCTACATTTCTCTTGTCTCACATATTATTCTAGTCTCCTCTCAAATTCATAATAAATATTGTGTAATTAGTGAAACTAAAATGTTATGTTAAAATTTTAGTTTTATCAAAAAAGCCCTAAATTGAATAAGAAAATGGTTATACCTCGTGTACAATTATTGAACTAAATGATTTCTCACCACCTTAATTAGGTCGGGTTTGATTTTATTATGATGCAAGAGTTCACCTCCTCCAAGGCTAACAGTTTTCTTGAAGAAAAAAAAAATCAATGGACTTGCATTGTAGGACATTTAGTCAAATTTATCTTTCATTTTTTTCCTCAAGAATCTCATTACCATTTTCACTAATTTTCTACCTAGCTAGTTTGAATCAAATTCAAGCCCGATCTAATTTGACCTTTCATTAAGTAGTAACATCTCAAAATTTCCAATTATCATACGTTAAGATATCTTCTACATTTCCTTCTTGTCTCATAAATCATGTGTTGTATTAATTTTCTAGTCTCTTTTTAAAGTCATAGTAAATGTTGTGTAATTATCGAACTAAATGTCACGTTAAAATTTTAGTTATATAAAAAAAATTCTCAAATGTTGGACAAGAAAAAAGTGATACGACTAGAGCGAGCATAACTCATGGGTGAAATATAATCAAATGGTGCAACTCACCTCAAACAATCCATTTCCTCCAATTTCATTCTCTTTTACAACCTTATCAATCTCATTTTTCATTTATTGTTTCGTGGGTCCCACATATATTATAATTACGTAACCATAATTACCATGCTCATAACTTTTTAATGAATTATTTTATATTCAGTTTATTTATTTTTAATTTATACAACTAACAATTAATAAAATTTATACAACTTTTATTATTTAATGTGATTTTATTATAAAATATCATAAATTTATATTCTAAAAAAATTATATTAATTTTTTTTAATTTTACTTTGTTACTATTAGTCAATATCAATAAATTTTTTAAAATATAATTTATTTATGTTAAATATTAGCATAATAAAATGTAATATTGAATAATGATTTTGTTCTAATAAAAAGTTAATGTAATTTTATTTTAGTTATTCATTATTGATCAATATAAAATAAATTTTTATAACAAAAAATATTTACAATCAATAATAGAGTACTAAATAAAATAAATTTTATTAATTAAAAAAATCCAGCACAATAATATAGTTATAATTAGATAAAAAGAATGAAGTTATAGAACTCTTATTCTAGATAGTTTTAATAAATAATATAATTCTATTTTGATTCAAAAAATTTTATGGTAAATAAAGTTAACATTTTCATTATTATGAGTCTAAACCTAACGACTTTCAAAACTATTTTGTTAAAGCTAAGGATTAAACTGTTAATTTTTGAAACACACGTAAATAATAGAAATTTATCATCAAAACTCGGGATGAAATTGTATTTTGTCCCATCTTTAAAATAAATCAATCGGTGAAGAAAAACTGCTCGACTGAGACGTGGCGATTATCTGCCTTTTGAATACATCCTGTGGCGATTCCTCGAGCTTCCATGCATACAAAGCTGGCGCGAGCTCGGTGTTCTCTCCCTCTTCTCTTCCCAACTACACTCAGAGGTGCCGATTCCCTGCCATTTCATCTGTAATTCGATTGTTTCTGTTTATTATTTGAGCCGGATTACCGAATTCTGTGTTGACACTAAACTGTAGTTAATCGAGTTTTTGTTTGAGGAGGTCTGTTCTGCACTTTTTTTTTTGCACATTGAAGATTGAGGATAGCTCAAGTTGTATTGTACTTGTTAAAATTTGAAGCTCATCGCTGTGATTCTTTTTTGCTTCGATGGCCGTGTCTGTTATCGTTTCCATTCCTTGTTATTTACTGTTGAATTGAAAGAAAAAATCATGTTGATTTCTGCAGTAAGAACAGGTCACTGATGATTATCGACTTTTGTTTGATTTCTTTTTTTGGGACTTCCTAGTTTCCATGGTAGTTACGAGTTAAAACTAATTAATCACTGTGGTTTTTCTGGTTCAGATGGCTGTGTGGATTGTGGAATATTGTTTTCATTCATCGTTATTTACTCTTGAATAGAAAGAAATTTATGTTGATTTCTGGAATAAAAACAGGTCACTGATTTGGAAATTAATTTATGGAACTTTTGAAGTAAGAACCAAAAATCCGTGAAACTTTTGGTGTACGTAAAACGCGTATGGTCAAAACGTTCTAGAATTGTTTGACAAGAAGTGTGAGTTTTGAAATTGTATGAAAATAATGGATTAAGTAATGGAAATGCAATAAAGAAGCTAACGCGAAATTAATCTTGTATCTTTTACTTGATCTAAAATGTTTTTTAACATCTTCCCAACCCCTTCCTTGTCTCCTCTTGATCACTTGTATGTGTTGTGCTGATGAACTGAAGTAACAGTGGTTTAACTTACTACAGTTTGAACTGATTGGAGATGTTGAAGATTGGCATTGATCTTTTGGCTCAAATTTCTTCACCGGAATTATTAATTTCCGCCTATCATATAGTATCATTTTGCTTTTGTGAATTCCAGTTGTCCCTTAAACTTGAAAGTAAAATTTTCTTTAGTTTATTTTATTGACTGAAAAGTATTCGATTTCACCAGTTGTTTCAGCTGTTTTGATAACCGTCATTGGATTTTTAGTTCAGTTAGCACAAAACAATGGTGAAAGCCGTAGCTGTCCTTGAGAGCAGTCTGGGAGTCAGTGGAACCGTCTTCTTTAGCCAAAATGGCAATGGTAGCTCAAATCAGTGTTCGAAATCTAAATGCTTACAGCTTTTCTTTTCTTTTCCTTTTTTGTCGTCCTTAATTTCACCTGTATATTTTTCCAGGTCCAACGACAGTTACAGGAAATATTTCTGGTCTTCAAGCTGGGCTTCATGGCTTCCATGTTCATGCCCTTGGAGACACAACCAATGGTTGCTCATCAACTGGTACATTCTCAAGATTAAAACACCCTCTTAGTACTTCAGCATTAGATACAGAGTGTCCATTGGAGCTATTGGGAATTATAACTCCATCTCCATTTGCATACAAATCGTTGCAGGGCCACATTTCAACCCTGAAGGCAAAGACCATGGTGCCCCCGAGGATAAGAATCGTCATGTTGGTGATCTTGGAAATCTGGTTGCCGGCGATGATGGTCTGTTTAATGCTGATCCTTGTTGCCTTTTTCCCGTAAACAAATTTGAGTAATTTGGACCTTCCAAATTGCGCTACACTGAATTCCTTTTTAGAACTCAAAGACACAGTAGTACAACTTATAGAACAAATCTTGTTCAAGTAGTACAACTTATAGAACAAATCCTGTTCAAGTAAGGTCGTGCTACATTGAATTCTTTTAGGAATCTAGCCTCCTCCCCCCCTCCTATCAATGCCAATTCTGACCATGAAGATCACAACCTTCATGTTAAAACGCCTTTTTCCTCTTTTTGTTGACACAATTAATATTGATTAATGTTGTTACGTCTATTGCACAGGTACTGCCACTTTCTCTATCATTGACAAACAGGTTTGGACAATTTCTTGTATATGTGAATGTTTCATGAGAAGTCTCGACTAGTGAGCATTCAACCTTTCCATATTATGCAGATTTCCCTTGTTCGACCGAATTCCATTGTTGGAAGGGCAATCGTTGTCCATGCAGATCCTGATGATCTTGGCCGAGGTAATATTATAAATTTATCAATGCAATATTTTAAATAAGAATCTTTTACGTTGTTTCAACTTTATCACTTATCATTCAAAAGATTGTAATGATTGACCAAAACAAATTCACTCACATGTATTCATCAGTAATCATGTTTTCACCTTGGTATTATTTTGATCTTCTTTGAGTACAGTGATATCCTTTTGGGGGTCGTCTCATTTTTCATTCAATGTGTACTCCTAGATAATCTAATTTTTCAATTATTCAACCATTTGCAGTGCATACCACCCAGTTTCTTCACATTTGTTTCCCTAAATTTACAAAAGTCTTAAGCCATGGGATATCAATGTGCTGAAAATATCAATCCTTGAAATATTTGTTCCCCTTTAATTAATTGTAAACCTCCCTTCTGTCTGTGCATGTCAAGTAAATGACTTCCATGAGGATAACAAAATTATGAAATCTGAAGCAAAAACCATGAACCATTTTTTGATCTTGTCTGCAGGTCAAACCGAGCTTAGCCTGACCACTGGCAATGCGGGTGAGAGAGTAGCTTGTGGTAAGTTGCAGAATCATACTGATTATTCTCATTGCTTCTTTTTGATTATTGAGAGCTCATTTAATTTTTACCAGCTTAGTTAAATTAAGAAGGTTCAAATTCATTTTGTACTCTGGTTCTGATAACAACTCTTACATTTATATGTTGATGTTGACATTACATGACAATATCGAGCATTATTTTAGTCCATTAAACTCACCATATCCATTCTAGGAATGGGTTACGGAAATTTATATCGTCTCAAATGGTTAGGGTCTTTTTGGTATATAATAAGAATTCAAATTCTATGTTTAGATTCACGATTCAATAAATATCTATTTGACAGAGTTGTTCTTCACGTGCCTTTTGTAACTTGAACAATTGGGTTTTGTCACTTGGGGCTAAGATTTTTACCTTTTTTTTTTGGCATAAACGACGTCTATTATGTGTGTTTTGCAGGCGTTATTGGGCTGCAAGAGTGAAGTGCACTTCGATTATGATGACTGATGAGGAAGCACAATGTGTATATATATAAGCTATTTTGGTTCCAAACATATATGTAGTAAATAAGAGCTATTGTTCCTACTGTGAAAAATCAGGAACGTTTAAGATATCAAATTTATGAAAATCTCGATGAAAGTACTATCTATAGATATTCTTTTAATTTACTAAAGTAAAACTTCATAAAAGTTATTAAGTTAAAATACTGTTTTAATTTTTGTAAGTTACTTTCAATGTTCATTTTCAAAAGGTTTGTTTTAATTATTGTAATTTCAACTTTAGTTCATGTGACCATTTTAATTTGTAAAATTTTAACATAATTTTTATACTTAATGAAAATTCTTTAATGTTAAAGTTACATTTCTTTAATGGTAAAGTTACCGAATATAGTGTCAAATATAGTGTCAGCATAGATAGAAAAAATAATTAGAAAAAATGAGATTAGGAATAAAATTAAAAAACTAAAAAAATGAGATTATGAATAAAATTTAAAAACTAAAAAATGGGATTATGAATAAAATTAAAAAAACTAAAAAATGATAGTAAAAAAAAGGGACAAAATTGAAAACAAATTATTTTTAAAGTATATCTAGGAAAAACATTTTTGGACACTTTTGCCCTTTACTTCATTTACAAATTTATAAATTATGCCATTAATATATTATTACAAATATTAAATTAATTATTAATTATTAATTATCAATACTATAAATGCGTGGAATATAAAATGTTAGAAATATAAAATGTTAGAATGCAAAAAGTTTTCCAACAACATCAAATTAATTTTTTCTTTAATTAAAATTCATCCTAGAATTTCAAGAGTTTTAAAATTTGAAAAGCTTTTCTAACGTTTTAATTATTAATTAATAATTATCAATACTATAAATGCGTGGAATATAAAAGGTTAAAATGCAAAAAGTTTTCCAACAACATAAAATTAATTTTTTCTTTAATTAAAATTCATACTAGAATTTCAAGAGTTTTAGAATTTGAAAAGCTTTTCTAACGTTTTATCCTCTACTACTATAAAAACATGTTTTCTTCTACATGTTTTTCACAAGTTTCAATACTTTTTTATTCGTAGTTCCTTGAAACATCTCTCAAAGATGATTCAATCTTGAAAACATCTCGAGATATTTGTGACATATTCATCAAGTTGCAAGAGAGGCATATGTTGAATCTACATATCTCGAATACTAGGTTCGTAACATTACCATTCCACAATTTTACAAAGTTGAATAATAGTATCTCTCAAGCAATCTTCAAGAATGAGCATATTTACTCTAAAAGATGAGTGTATAGTGAGTACTTGGATTTTTTTTTTGTTACTATTGTTATTTTTCTAATTAGTGTGTTTTTTATTTGGAATGTTTTTTTTTTTAGCAATTTTATTTAGTTTAGGATTTGGACTTTTTTTTTGTTACTAATGTTTTTTTTTTTAGTGTATTTTTTTTAGCAATTTTATTTAGAATATTTGTTTGAAATATAGATAATTACAAGCTCATGTTCTTATTGTTGAAAAAAAAACAATCATAGAAGTCAGTATATAAAAAAATGTTCAATTAATAAATTAATTATAAAGAATAATTTGTATAGAATCGTAAAAGGTGGAATATAAAACTTTTGGTCATTTTATTTTCTAATAATATAATTTGAAGAATTTTTCTTTAATAATTTTAATTATAATATAAAATTAAATCAATAAAATAATTTAGTTTTAGTTAAAAAATTCAACATATACAACAAAATGCCAGACCTAAACAAATATTTAATAAACAAACAAAATATTAAAAAAAATAAAATGGAGGACCCATATTAGGTTGAAATAATTTAAAAATAAAAATATAAAAATACCTATTTACTTTTTTATTAATATATAATTTTTCCTTTACTTTTAATTTATTTATTTACAAAATATATCATTAACAATTAACTATAAATAGTATATTTTAAAAATAATTATAAATAGTACATTTAGTAATTAGCTGTCAATAATAATAAATATATATAAAAATTAATCTTAATTATTTTTTAAAATAATTGTACTTAAAATATTTTACGTGAAATTATATAAAATTTAAGTTATCTTATAATTAAAAAAATTTATACGTGCATCGCACGCGTGGTAATTACACTAGTATATTAAAATGAATAGAAAATTGAAACAAATTACTTTAAAATTATATATATTAAAATGAATAGAAAACTGAAAATACATACATGGATTAAAATGAGTAAAAAATTTGGAACTACATGGCAAAATAGTATTTTAATCAATTTATTATCATTACTATTACTATTTTATATTTTTTTCTTATATTCCATCCATACTTTCATGTTAATATTTAAAACCTTATTCACACAATTTATTCAACTGCATGTTATAGCATGATAAAATTGAACTTCTAAAAAAAATAAAAAAAGTATAAAATTAAACTTCTAAAAGAATTAAAAAGTATAAAAAAATTGAACTTCTAAAAGAATAAAAGAGATAAAATGTTAAATTACAAATCTCTGCACATCTTTAAAAAAAATATTTAATAGGTCTTAAGGTTTTAATTTTGTGTATAGTAAATTCATCAACTTTTTAGTATAATAAATCTATCTCTATCTATTAGACATAATACCAAATTCAAATTTTATTTGTAATTTTTGAAAACATCGTAAATATCAAATACTTATCAGAAACAAAATAAAAAATATAGATACAATTCTGGAACCTGATAAATAAAAAAGCCAGACTTATTAAATATTTTTGAAAGTTTAAGAATATAAGAATGTAGTAGATAATTTGCAACTTTAACTCAGATGAAGGTAAGTTATTGAATTTCGTGGAGATAAAAAGAAAAAGAAAAAGAAAAAGCAAAAGCAAAAGCACGGCCCGTTTGGAAAACGGGCGGGTTAAGACGGGTCCGTAAGGAATGGAACCCAAAACCATCGGCATCTCTCCATCTTTGCGGATCAAAAACCCAGCCGTTCTGCTGATTCCATCTCCTACCCGCCGATCTCTCTGGGTACGGTACGCCGAATCATTCATTTTCTCTCTCAATTCAGTTCGTCGTTTCAATTTCTTCTCTCTTTCACCCTCTCCACCTGATCCATTTTCCCTCATTCACTGAATTCCAGATGCTCCACTTTTTCCAATCTCCGAATCGAGCAGCAGAACGTCAGTAGACTTCACACTGCAATCGTGGTTGTTTTGGCCGCGAAAGATGTTGAGATTCCACGTGGAAGGGAAGGTGGTCGAGAGAGTTGACTTGTTGAGGAAGAAACATTGGGCATGGCGGTTGGATCTGTGGCCATTCGCTATTCTCTATGCAGCTTGGCTTGCGGTGGTTGTTCCGAGCATAGACTTTGGGGATGCTTTGATTGTTTTGGGTGGACTTGCGGCTCTTCACGTTCTGGTCTTGCTTTTCACTGCTTGGTCGGTTGATTTCAAATGCTTTGTCCAGTACAGTCAGGTGTTCAGCTATCATCATTATTTTCTCTCTTTAATATCGTACTTGCATTTGGTGATTTTTATGCATTTTCATTCGTACGAGATGTGCATAGTTGTAAATTATCTTGAGCGTTTGAGTAGAGCTCGCTCTCTCACTCTTTCTATATTCTGCTGGTTTCGAGGCTGCATCTTTTATATTTTTTGAGCTCTTTGACAACGAAATGCTGGATGGTTGGATTGGAAGAAGCTTGTAATCTGTAGGGAGACGTGGGAGGGCCGAAATAAAAGATTTGAGGTTTCTAGCAGATGTTATGGTTATGTTCTGAAATCTGGATGTGGTATACAGTTGATGGTGTTCACCGTATGAAGAAGATATATAAGGAGTTTCACTGAAAATTTATACGGCACTGAAGAAATCCATCTGGTGTTTGCGACCATTATCAGTGTAAAATTTAAGATACCTATACTGATAAAATCTGATAAATCTTTATTTTATGTCCTGGGAATCTGTTAGGACGTTTTTTCTGCTGTCTTAATGTTTTTGATAGAAGACAAAACCTGTTAATTTGAAGAAATTACAAGAGTAAAAGAGGATGGGAATCCTCAAGGAGAAAGAAATGAAGTCCGCCCCTCCTCCCGTTTTTTACTTTTTGAAAGAAATACCTTTTATTGATGTGGTGGAAAGATACAGTCTTAGTTAGACTCTCAGTCGGAGTTTACAAAATACCCCTTCCTCTGATTAAATTCAATCAAATTCACGAACTGTTGCTTGGTTGGTAGTCAAAACACTCTTCCCTGATTGAGTACTTTTTTCCATTGAATATTATTTCATATATTTCTATCCACAGACCCTGATTGGTTGCATTTTCAGCATTGGTGCACGGAAGCTTCATTTTATTTTTATTTGTATTTTATTATTATTATTTTTTTTATAAGAAACATTAAAGCACTTTCATATAAGAAGAAGCATAGTTACAAAAAATCGCTATGGGTCAGGGGAAGAGATATCCCCCTCCCAAAAGCTAGTGAAGGATAGCTCTCCAATCTTGAAGTAATGATGAGAGGCTATAATTACAAAAGAATTTTCTATGCCTATAGCACCACCAAGAAGAGTGTAATTGAATTGTATTACAAAAGACTTCATGTTTTCTTTTGCCTGTCTGGTTAGCAATTGAGATATATTACCCTTGGTTTACTGGTCAAGTACCAATGAAGATTTGAAACATTGGAAGTTGGAGTCCCAGATGTTATTGCTTAATGGACTAAGAAGATCATTTGAGCTTGATCCTTACCATCTCCCATACAGATAACAGAACAACTCCGACTCAAGGTCATGTTTAGGAGTTAATATGGTCTATGATTTTATATGCTATATTAACACTCATATGGTTGAGCGTCCAGATCAAGAATTTAACTTTTTTAGGCATTTCCCTTTCCAACCTGCCCAAGTAACATCTTTATTAACCGCCACTATTCTACCAGTTACTTTGTGGATAAGTATTTCAGTGAGAAGAAAACTGGGTATTGTTTGTGCTTCAGTTCGCTTCACTTTTACCCCTTTCCGTATGTGTTTAACTATTACTTCCACAGTTGAAATGTTTTCGACTGCATTCACTTGCAATGTTTGTAGTTTTTAATGTTCAAAGTGATCTCTTTTCTCATAATAATTTTGATTATCCGGATTGGTTGAAAATTCAAACTACTTCATCTAATATTCTATTGGTGGGATATGTCTTAAAATTTAATTGCATCGAAGTCTGTGTTAAGTGAAAGCAATAAGGTTTGTAAACATCTAATGTTTTTGTATGGTGCTTCTTTTGACATGCAGGTTAATGATATTTATCATGCTGATACATGCAAAATAGTTCCAGCAAAATTTTCGGGCTCTAAAGAAATGGTTATGCTTCATTTTCGTAAGCTTGTAAGTGATTTTAAGTATGCATGTCAAGATCTTGATTTCAAGTTTTTCGTTAGGCATTGTAAATATTTTCCCTTCTGACGAAGTGTGGTGCACCTAAAATTGGATTTGATTTCGTGAGCACATTTTGGAGCTTTCGTTATTGATTGGAGTTCAGTGATTTCTTTTCTAAGGTGTTGGTAAGGATAGGTGTAGGGATTTCTGTGTTCTCTTTGAACTTAATTCCTTTTTTGGCTCCTTTTGATTTGAGCTTTCCTCATTTATTTATTTATTTATATTTTTATTTCCCTTGTATATATTTCATTGATAAATGAAAGCTGGCCTTTCATTAAAAAAAAAAAAACTATTTATTTGGTGTACAGTCTTCCCTGCGTTCTGATTCTGCTATTGTCTTTCAATAGTCTGGAATCTGTTCTGTGCTGTTCCTTATCAGTTACATTGAACTCCCTGCTTCACAGCTGGCAGGTTCTGCATCTGCAGTGGATATTGAGGAGATCTACTTTGATTTTAGAAAACAGCGGTTTATTTATTCAAAGGAGAAGGAGACTTTCTGCAAGCTTCCTTACCCAACTAAAGAGACTTTTGGTTATTATCTAAAGAGTACCGGCTATGGCTCCGAGCCTAAAGTTGTAGCTGCTATTGAAAAATGGGGACGCAATATGTGGGTTTTTTTTCGCACTTCAGTGACTTCACTTTTATTATTATTACTTTGTGCATCTGTTGAAAATTCATGGACGTTTTATAATTGACTGTTGCATGCTTGAATGGTAAAATGGGACAACAAAGAAATATGTTTTGTCAATTTCTGCATTTCTTGAAGGAAAAACTTCTCCACAGGAAAGGAGAACTCAGATATCATCCCTCAATTTTAGGCTTCAGTGTTTATGTGTTCGGTGCAACATAGTTGCTGCCACAATACATTATTGCATGTAAAATTTACACCATTCCACTTGTTGGATTGATTGCCTTGAGTTCTCTAGATGATGTTTGCTGGGTATGTACCATTTAGAAGGAATATGTTGGACAGAGATCCTTGTTACAAAATTGGTATCTTTAATAAATTGTTTGTTGCTCCTTTTCTTTTTTCAATGTTTTTGGCTTTACAGATTCGAGTATCCACAACCAACGTTCCAGAAATTAATGAAAGAGCAGTGTATGGAACCATTTTTTGTATTTCAGGTTGACTCTATTTTATCTAAAAGATCTTGTGTTAAACCCTTCTATCTGCCCCCCTAACCCACCTACCCACCCATTTATTTTTAGAGGCATTTATTATTTCTCACACGGTTGTACATTTTTTGGTTTTCCACAGGTCTTTTGTGTGGGATTATGGTGTTTGGATGAGTATTGGTATTACAGCCTGTTTACTCTGTTCATGCTGTTTATGTTCGAGTCAACAATGGCAAAAAGCCGGTTAAAGACCCTGAGTGAGTTGAGACGTGTAAGAGTGGATACTCAGACCTTAATGGTGCATCGGTGTGGAAAGTATGTCATTTCTGCTACTTGGACTATTTTTCCTTTCTTAGCGACTTTGGTTCTTGACATGTTAACGTGGTGACGTAACTCAGGTGGGTTAAGTTGCCTGGGACTGAGCTTTTGCCTGGAGATGTTGTCTCTGTTGGGCGTGATTCTGGTCATAGTGGTGAAGATAAATCTGTACCTGCTGATATGCTTATATTGGCTGGAAGTGCTATTGTTAATGAAGCCATTCTTACTGGGGAGTCCACACCACAATGGAAGGTGGTTCTCCTTTTATTTTTATTTTTATTTTCTATGTGTGTGTGTGT
>NW_019104557.1:632765-656614 GCF_001995035.1 Momordica charantia | reverse complement strand
ATAAAGAAACTACTTGGTCTAAGCTGGATAAGTTTTTTCATAATTATTTAATTGGAGGGGATTTTTTGTTATTGGAGGTTCTTCTCTCTTTTTGTATATTCATTGCATTAATTAAATTATTAGTCTTCTCTTGCGCAAAACAAAGAGAGGACAATTACAATAAATTACTCTAGTTGTTAAGAATTAAATATAAAAGAATAATTACAAAACTCTCGGAACGCTTAGAGAGAAGCAACAGAATGCTTGCACCCCAAACCTCCATCTAGTCTTCCCGAGCCCCTAAACCTTTCTGATTTCTCTTGTGCCATAAATTCTAAAGAAAGCCACTTGTCAAAGTTCAATAAGATGCATGAATGAACAGGTGTGGAGTACAATTTACTTTGTTGGAATGGGTTTTGGTGGAAAATTACGTGAAGTCTTTTTTTCATAATTTTAACTTACATGAAGTACGAATGCTATTTTTAGTAGATTCTTGATGTTGTACACGTAACTTGTACAATATGTCCATATATTTGCATCCAAAATGTAATTTGAGGAACACGATGATGAAACGATAGTCATTTGATATTACTGTTATCTAGTCTCAGACATTTTAGGACATGATAGGGACACATCTAGGACACATTGGGCATGAATATTAGTATTTAGTTTCAAGAGCAGGTGTTATATATCTAGTTTGTGTAATTGCCGTGCAAATAATTGTTTCTTTAAGCTATTGGAGTTTACTTCAACCTCCTTTCTTTTTGATTGGTTTTCCCCCCCTTAAATAAACTTGGTCATTGTCATTTCAGGGTGCCCCTGAAACTATCCAGGAGAGGCTCACTGATGTACCTACATTTTATGTTGAGACATATAAGAAATATACACGACAAGGTTCCCGTGTCCTTGCTCTTGCTTTCAAGTCACTTCCAGATATGACAGTAAGATATTCCCCCCTTCCCACCACATCTTTATATAAATACAAGGATTGTACATTATTTTTTGGACGGTTTGTTTTCACTATCATCATCATTGCCATTAAAGTAGTCCCTATTGTTGTCACAGTTGACAATTTCATTGTTGTTATGGTTATTTCTAACACTGCGATTGTCATAATCGTCATTATCATGGACTTTATTGTCATTTTTGTCTAGGAAGCATTGATATTCTATTTTGAGCGAAGTACTGTTGTCTGACATGGTCATTTTTGGACATGCACTGGAGACATGCTGGGCATATGATTTGAAATCTCTAAGAACACGGGGTGACACATTTAACAGAGAATGAAGAAAACTATTTTTTTAAATATTAGAAAATGATAATAGATTTTTATTTATTTATTTATTTTTCAAGTCTAAACTCATTTGCTCAAGGAACTAAGATGTAAATGAATAGAAGGATGAATATCTACTGGAACTGAACAAAAAAAAGGAAAGAGACTAGATAGATCTCTTTTGATAAATCTGTGTTGTAGAAGCAATTTTTCAGAGTACGGATGCAAGTTTTTTGTGTTCTTTTCCTTTGTAAAGATGTATATTTTGAGGGAAGTTGATCTTGTTTTGTTGTTAAGAAATATTATGTCCAAGAAGAAAAACAATTTATATAACAATATTTAAATTTGCTTAATTGAATGGATGAGGATGGAAGTTGGCGTCTTTAATTCTTTGAAGTATTAATAGGTATAGAAGTATATAAAAATATTTATATTTTTGGACGTGTCCATGACTAAATTTTTAAAGAATGGCATGCCTCCTTGTCTGTATTTTGTCATGTTATGTGTCCATGTTCGTTATATCATTGTCATTGTCTTCTTCGCAATATTATTTACTATTCAAAATTGAATGTACACAAAGTTATATTTCATTATACGAATGCTTCATTTACCTGGCTAGTTTATATTTCTTTCCTATATTGAAGGTTAGTGAAGCTAGAGGCCTGGATAGGGATTTAGTGGAGAGTGACCTTACATTTGCTGGTTTTGCGGTAACCAGGAACTTTATATCTCTTATTTTCATTTTTAGCATCTGATTATATTTCTTCTTGTTAAATCATTATGAAAGTCACTCGTACTTCCCCCCGTCCATTATTGATTGCCCCAATTTCACAAAATATTCAGCTTGCCATGAGATTTATTTTTTTGTTCTTTTTTCATCCTTATTTATTTTCTAATGTTTCATGTTAATCAATTACATTCCAGGTGTTTAATTGTCCAATTAGACCAGATTCAGCTACAATATTATCTGAGCTTAAAGGATCATCCCATGACTTGGTATAGTTTATTCAGCCTAATTATTGCAGATTCAAATTCAGTTTATTCAGCCTAATTATTGGTCATTATTCGTGATTAATAGAAAATACTTATTGGTTTACTATATCAGTGACATTTAAGAGCTTCATTGTCAATTTAGTAAGAAACTAATCTTCTTTCCCTTTTGCGCATTGTGTTTATGATGAGACGCTGGAATACGAACTAATCAGTACCAGGGTATTATGAAGTGGATTCATTCTGTTGTAAAGCCAACATTCGTGCTTAATTTTTTGTACTCTAAAGTGATAATATCTGACTATGGTATTTTTTGAAATTCAAAATTGTGGATCTCTGACACCAGATTTTTCTGGACCAAACATCTAACTGGATGAGCAAGACATTCTGGACCTCTGAAAATTATAAATTTTGGAAAATAGACTCTAAAGGTTAACCCACGGCAATTTATGACAGAGCCATCTTAAGCATACCATCAATCTTAAGCATACTTACATCTCAATTGATTTGATGGTATCTAGAATCAACTCCAGTTTGCAAGTCCGCATCTATTAAATTTTTAATATTCATCTGGATTCTAACCATGGCCGAAAGGATTTGTCTTTGGTTCTTGAGACCTCTATTTTACCTCTGATCTCCTATGTTATATCATGCAACTGCAAACATGATCGGATTGTCAAGACATCTTGTAGGCCTTGTTATGTCTTTTACAGGATGCTGCTTACTTACATAGTAATTCGTATCCCATATTTGCAACCCTACCTCTCGCTCTTTACAGTTTTTTTTTTTTTTTCTTCCAACGTTTCTTAGTTGAAAATAAATGATGCAAAATTATCCGATCTTCGATCTGCTTCAGTTTACATTTCTGATTATCTCTACGTGTTTTTATGTTGTATTAGGTAATGATTACTGGTGACCAAGCTTTAACAGCATGCCACGTAGCTAGCCAAGTTCACATTACCTCAAAGCAGATTTTAATTCTCAGTCCAAAGAAGGGAACTGAGGAATATGAGTGGCTCTCCCCAGATGAGTTACAGACAGTTCCCTACAGGTAAATGTTATTATTATTTAAAGTTTTCATTTTGTTTCTGCTTCTTTTTTTCCCTTGCTTCTCACCATGCGGATATACATTTCTTCCCTGGATATGTTGTGTTAGCATTCATATTTACTTGATTTCTTTGTTCTCATATATATTTCACGCATTCCTCTTTATTTCAGAGAGAAAGAGGTGGGAAATTTATCGGAGACATATGATCTGTGTATTGGAGGAGACTGCATCGGAATGCTTCAACGCACCTCCACTGTGCTGGATGTTATTCCATACGTTAAGGTTCTGGGTCTCTCTCTTTTGAAAGATTATTGGTTTTCACAACAATAGCATCTTGATGCCATACATTTGAGATGTTCTATCAGGTTTTTGCAAGAGTTGCTCCAGAGCAAAAGGAACTCATATTGACCACTTTCAAAACAGTTGGAAGAATGACCTTGATGTGTGGGGATGGAACCAACGATGTTGGAGCTTTGAAGCAGGTTGTGTCTTAAAACGTCTATTAATTTATATGTTATTTCATTAACAATTTTAAGGTGGAGCAGATGATAGATTTTGTGCTTGAAATTAAGCTTGGATATTAGAGATGAATGCTTTCCTATATAGCACTCATTATTTCCTTGTTTATCAGGCCCATGTAGGAATTGCTCTCCTAAACGCAGCCCCTCCTCCTCAAAGTGGTAACTCTTCTTCAGAGGCATCAAAGGATGAGGCTGCACGGTCTGCAAAGTCAAAGAAATCAAAGGTTTCATCAGAATCGTCAGGAAAAGCACTTGTAAGTGGAGAAGGTTCTTCGAAAAGCAAAGTTGGTGCAAAAATGGATTCTGCTGCTGAGCAAGCTAATAACCGTCATAGGACACCTGCAGAGATGCAAAGGCAGAAGCTAAAGAAACTGATGGATGAGTTAAATGAAGAAGGCGATGGGCGCTCTGCCCCTATTGTCAAGCTTGGGGATGCATCCATGGCATCACCATTCACAGCAAAACATGCATCTGTTGCTCCTACTACCGACATTATTCGCCAAGGTCGAAGTACTCTAGTGACAACTCTTCAGATGTTTAAAATACTCGGTCTCAACTGCCTCGCTACTGCCTATGTACTGAGTGTTATGTATTTGGATGGTGTAAAGCTTGGTGATGTTCAGGCGACTATCAGTGGAGTATTCACAGCAGCCTTTTTTCTCTTCATCTCACATGCGCGTCCCCTTCCGACGCTTTCAGCTGAACGGCCCCATCCTAACGTCTTCTGCTCCTATGTTCTTATTTCTCTGCTAGGCCAATTTGCAATCCACTTATTTTTCTTGATTTCTTCAGTGAAAGAAGCCGAAAAACACATGCCTGATGAATGCATAGAGCCAGACTCAGATTTTCATCCCAACTTAGTAAACACGGTTTCATACATGGTAAGCATGATGCTTCAGGTGGCTACCTTTGCTGTAAACTACATGGGTCATCCCTTCAACCAGAGTGTATCCGAAAACAAACCATTTTTATATGCCCTCTTGGCTTCAGTCGGTTTCTTCACCGTTATTACCTCCGATTTGTTTAGAGATCTGAATGACTGGCTGAAGTTGGTTCCGTTGCCAGCGGGATTGCGGGATAAGCTTCTGGTTTGGGCACTTCTTATGTTCTTGTGCTGTTACTCTTGGGAAAGACTGTTGAGATGGGCATTCCCAGGTAAAATCCCAGCATGGCGGAAGCGCCAACGGCTTGTAGCGGCTAGTCTGGAGAAGAAGAAACAGCTTTGAGTGAAATTTTGGGTTGGCAATGGCGGCGGAATGAGCAGCTGATAAACAATGGGGTTGAGCCAAAGTGTTGTAGGAATAGAAGGATATGATGATTCAATATATTTGCCACTCAGGCGTATTAAGTGGTGGAATTTTGTCAAAATTACTTATAAAATTTAGGATTAGACTTGCTGTTTATGGGTAATCTTAGACCGACGACACAATTGATTGGATGCAATTTTTCAAAAAAGATGTAAATCACTCACTTACCATTGTTGCTTTATCCTAATTTAATGAAATGCTCTTACAGAGTCTGCTACTTCATTATGAAGTGCATTGTTTTCTTTTGATATCGTTGAAATTGTATTCTTATATTATTAGGTGTTGAAAAGTTGAGTTTCTATTTTAATCTTTGACATTAATCCTTAAATGGTGCCATTATCGAAGACACAAAGATTAAGAAGTATTCATATGCATCTTATATGCGATTTGTTATCCTTATTATTATGATTATTTCTAATGAAGTATGTTGAAGAGCTGTAGCTTTAAGAAAATTTGAAATGAAGCTTTGGACGTTGAGGCATAATGCTGTGTGGGAATTTTTAGCTTTTGTTCGTAGCTTCAAGTTAAAATTTTTTAGTTTTCTAAGTATGTCTAAATGAAACCAAAACGCTTGTGTCACTATAGCCCTATTCTCCTTCCAAAGTCAATAAAGGAGAAATTAGAGATTCTACAAGTAGTTGTCTTGGAAGCAAGAAGTCAATATATTATGGGTTTGAGGTGGGAGTTAGATTTGAACCCAAATGCCACCTCTCTACTTCAACCAAAACTCGAGGTCTAGTAATAGCACGATTATGGAAGCGGAACAATCGCATCGTCTAAAGTGATAGAAATCAAGATCAGTTTTAACGACGACTTAAGGTTAAAGTAAAACTCAATTACTAGAAGGGGATCTAATACCTATATTTCTAGCAATAATAATTTGATCCACATCTATTTTTGTTGTACACGAACTTAACTTTAATTTAACAATATCAACTAAAATAGTCATTTTTGAAAGTTGAAAGACCTCAAAATTTAAAGACGAGAGAAAAAAAGGTTTCAAACCAAATTATAAAGAGGCTTTCTAAAATTTAACAAAATTTATCAATTTAAAAAATGATATATTTCATTTTTCTCGTTTGTTTTAAAGTTGAATGTATTAATCTTAGGATTTTTTAGTATTTGGGCATGAAGATTTCAATCTCAAATTGAATTATAAATTTTTACTATGGAGACTCACGAGGCATGATGTTGACATATTAACTTGAGTTAGAAGTTTTTCAACGTCACTTACAACTTATATTCTCACTATAAGATTTTATATCACCATAAAACAACATAGAAATTGGCAAAAATAAGCTAATTTTAAATGGGTAAAGAATTTTAAGATCACTTTTTAGTTTATAGATTGTTAGAAGACCTTACTGCCCTTTTTAAAAATTTTCCCCATAAATAAATCTTCTCAAAATTGAAACCCTCCGTCACGGACGCACCACTCTTCCCCGCTCAGCAACTCCTTCCATTTCCTCCGGCGACGGCGGCGAACTTCCGACGACTGAGGCGGCGTCGGCGGCAAACTTTCAGGTGACGGACACCGCGAACGAAATGCGGCTATAATCACGAAACGCGAAACCTCTTCTTTCATATACTGGTCTCACTTTTCTTGGCTTTTGATCCAATTCCGAGTGCAGTGAGCTTCTCTTTCTCTCCCAACTTAAATTCGCCTCTCAGCTGTGGAAGAGGATAAAATTATTGCAGAAATTAGCTTCATTTTTTGGGTTCCATTCAATTTTACCCTGCTGGGTAATCTCTCTCTCCATCTCTCTCAGCTGTTCTCGTTATTATTCCTTCTGCTCGTTAATTCCATTCATGATTTTTTTTTCCTGATGGAGTTTTGTGGGTTGCCAATAATGCATATCACTTGTTCGATTTATGGATTCTTCCATTTTTTTGTACTCGTTTCTAATTTTCGAAATGCTCGCTGGGATCCCAATTATGCATTGCCTGGTAACTGTTCGACAGAATGCCTCATCGAGGGAATCTGCATGCGTGTTCTTCTGTAATAAATTTAAGGCGTCTCCAATATGTTTAATCCGTTTTTTGTGGAGATATAATAGTTCGCCTCGCCTCTTGTTTACTTTTAGGTACTCATAGGAGTTGCAATCGGTCCTTTCAGTACAAAAAGGTGGTTGGCTTGTAGAAAAATAAAAACATGTTGAAACACTTCCTTGGAATTATGCGGAAACATGTCGTTTGCACATGTGAAGTAAACAGGGTCAGGCCTTATTTCTTTGTGCCAACAAGTGACTTTCATAAGGGAGAGGTAAAGTTTCTTCTCTTGGCTAATCAGTATTCATGGCTTTAACTATTTCAGCCGTGAGTTTTTCTGCACGAGTAGAGGATCACATATCATGGTTTCTTTTCTCGGTTCGTACTGTTAAATTTTTTTTGGGAGGGGGGTGGAGAACAGAAAGAATTTAGAAATTTAAGAGGGACAGCTATACAGGAGCTGCGAGTTAATTGGTTTTAGGATATGGATATCATACCAACCACCATGGATTTGTATACGGGATTGGAGGGTGAAGCTGTAAGCTTATTAGATATTGAGTTTAAAACTAGATAGACTAGAATTTTAAAGATTCTTCGTGTTTGTCGATAGCAAATATTGTAGAATTTGATAGTTATCATGTGGAGATTAGCCAAGGTTCATATAAGTTGGCCTAGGACACCTACGATTATAAGGAAAAGCATATATTGAAATGTAATATAATCCTTCCTCCTCCTTTTTTCCACTTACATTTGTCCCTAAAAATCTGCATTTATTGGTAACTCTTTTGACTTATGCGAGGATGTTATTTGCGTAAGAGGTTTCTGTGAAGTTTTGTGGTTCAAATTTTAGTTTCCAACGCATGATGATATATGTTCACTGCATAAATTGATCTATATTTTGCATAAGAGTAATTACTTGCCCGATTTATTTAACCAGACTTTTCTAAACCTTAGATTATCAAAACCTCTTCTTGGTCGATGCTTTATCACAGGTTCATTTTGCACCCAGAAGTTTCTTTGGCGTAGAGGACTTCTTAGATGATGATAATAGTAGGCCATATACATACCAAAAGGGGAAGAAGTCCAAAAATCCAAAAAAGCACATATCATTTAAGCAACGGACAGTCGCCTACATGGAGCCATTTACACTTGACGTGTTCATCTCAAAGCGATTTGTTTCGGCATCACTTACGCACAGGGTGACTTGCAAGCAGGTTGCAGTTGCAGGTACTAACTCGAAAGACATTAAAGCTGTTCTTAAATCTCGTTCAGACATACCTGCTTGTTTGGCTGTTGGTAGTATTTTAGCTGAGAGGGCTAGAGAAGCTGATGTTTATACCGCTAGTTATACACCTCGAGAAAGGGACAAATTTGAAGGGAAAATAAGAGCTGTGGTTCAGTCTCTCATTGATAATGGGATAGATGTGAAAATTTATCTGGAGTGAGACCACAGATATTGTTTTTGAAGTAACACTTTTGGATCCTTGATTAATAGCCTTCTGAACCTTCTATTAGATGTTATAATATCAGGGTAACTTTTCACATGTTTTTTTTCCCTTGAATTGAAGTTCTTATGAGAGACTGAGAAAGCTCTGTTTTCAAGTTTGATGAGCTTTTACATGCTCACTGATTCAGTGATTCTTCATTAACACACACATACTTGAGTAAACATGTCAATTATAAATTTATGATATTGAAAATAATTACTTATTGGACTGTGAATGCTTGCTCGAATCAACTGCCAAGTCAAATTATTGAATTGAGAGCAAATTATATGCTTGGGAGTATGATATTTCCATTCAATATCACGGCTGGAAGTAGAATAAAAGCACTTTTGGAGAAAGCTAAAAGCATTTCGTTGATTACTTATGCTTAGGAGTATATTTTTGACAGCAAACAGTACTTTCCACTCAATATCACGATTGAAAGTAAAATAAAAGTACTTTTGGAAAAGGTAAAAAACATTTACATATTTTTTGAGGAAGCATTTGTAGAATGTTTTTGGCCGAAGTATTTGACTGAGAAGTATTTTTAAGAGTGGATAATCAGACATTAAATAAATTTTTTTTATTAAATAAATTTTGACGCTCGTTAATAAAATATATATTTTTTAAAAGTACTGTTAGACATACCTTGACTTACAATTTTGCAGGAATCAATTAATTTCTTGAAGTTGTACAACCTATAACATGAAAATTCTACATTTTTAATGAAATTTTAGTTTTCAAATCTTGATGTTCTAAAGCTTCAAAATGGTTACAACTTTATTGAAAAGTGTTTTATTTAACTAATTAGAGCTTTCAGGAAAATTTTGAGTTCTTCCCAAGTTGGTAAGAGGTAAGAAATTAAATATCCATTAGGCATTGATATTTGCATATATCTAAGGATTGACTTTTAATTGATATTTTTCGATGCTAATGTGAGTAAATACGGATGATAAAGATTTTTAAGTTATCTAAAAATTGTGAAACACTTATTTATTAATTTAGATATTTCTTATAATTTTTTTTTCAATATTTGACATTTCCATAAAATTGGGACATCTATATTCTTATCAAGATTGATATTTAAATAATTTAAATATAATTAATATTTAAAAAATAAAAAATTAATTTAACAAATAAATAAAAGGAATGAATATGATTTTTTTTAAGAAAACAATTTGTAAATGTAATGAAATGAAAAGAAAAATTGACAATAATATAAAGGAGGGAATTGGGGGCAGTTTCTCTTTCTGCTCTCCGAGAGATTTTATTTAAAACAAAAAACAACCGAGGGAAAGCGAAAGCCCTATCTTTCTGGATTGTTCACCATTTCCAGATTATTGTTTTTACGGTTCTCTTCTCAGATCGCTCTCCATTTTCTTGGCTTCCCAGGTACTATTTAGCTTCTTTTTTCTGTCTCCGAGGTATCTTGAACTCTGTATGGTTGCCGACAGAGGGTGATGGAAAAGAGATAGAACTGAAATTCTATTATGTTTGGTGTTTTGTTGCTTCGGTGTGGACATTCTATGGGCGAGGTGACGAGTTTAACATTTATTGAAAAAATGTCGGGGTTTTGTAATTGGGTATCATTAATTGATGTTAGGGCTTCGTAATTTTGATTAGGACAAGCCATCGTTGCTCGGTAAGTTAGGTCAATAACTTATAGTTCTTTTTATTCTTTTTTTTTTTTTGGGTTCATTTTGCTCGAGAAGTGTATGGAGTTTTATCTGGGTGTTTAGGGTCTTGTGTATTGGCTTGGACCTCGGCGCAGTCGCTTTGGAATCTTTTACTTGGTTTTTTTTTTCCTCTTCTGGTTTTCCTTTATTCTTTGACTTTAACAATTGGAGTCGTTTGTTTTTGTAATTTTTTCATATTGTTATGTTTTCTAGGTGCATTTTTGTTGTCCTTGGCCTTTGTTTTTCTACGGTCTATTTTCTTTAGACGAGGCCTTATTTCTTCATCTGTAAACATTTGTCCACTGTCTTTGTTGCAAGTATAATAGAATCTCGGGACTGGGAAACATCAATGGTAAAAAGGAATACTCTTCTTAATCTCATGCAACAACCACCTAATCCTACTAAACTTAGTTGCCAAGAGAATTTGTTGGATGTTAAATTTTAGGTAGCGTGGACACCATAGTTTGAATTCATTACCTCTAAGCCTCTTATTTCTTGATTTCACTATATTTTTATTAAGAAAAGAAACAAGGGTTATCTTGACAAAGATGTCTTTCTTTTGGAATCAAACAAATATAAGCCTAGTTGGTTCTTCTATTAACAATCCTCTTTTTGAAAAACTCTTGAAACACCTTAAGCAAGTCATGTTCCAACCTTCGGAAAATTTTCTGCTGAAAAGTTGTTGGGCTAGGGGACTTTTGATTCCATAATCTTCGAAGTACAGCTACACTTTCATTTGCAATCAAATTTTGGGGATGGTGATTGCTGATGTTATCCTTATAAATAATTCCTCTTAGAATGCTCTCCTTTTATTTTATCATAAGAACTCCTCTTTATGGGCTTCAAGTTCTAAAATGTTTTTCTTTTGGATTGATTTTCATATTTGCATAGTTAGGGTCTGGGCTCCTTTTGAGGGGCTGATTTTTTGTATACCCTTTATTTTCTTTCATATTTCTCCATGAAGCTTGATTTTTCATTTAAAAAAAAAACTATACTCATCAAACTTTTGCTAGATTTTCCTTTGAACCTTGCCCGTTAGAAATTTGGTATTGCCTGTTGCCATCATCATTAAATTGTTGAGATTGTTCGTGTCAAATGTACTATTTGAGAGGGAATGAAATCTCGGTGTCAACTTAAAGTTGTTAATAATTTATAAATACATAATTTCAAATAAAATCTCGGTGTCAACCTAAAAGTGTGGCCTCTCGGGCTGTCTTCCTAAGAAGGTTGATGATTGGCTGATTGAAATAGTTCACGGTGGCACTCTAAAAGGGAAAGCAAGGGTCCTCTGGAGTTGCTCTGGGAGAGCTTGTTTTTGGAGTATATGGAAGGAAAGAAACCAAAGAGTTTTCAACATCTCTCAACCTTTTGATATTTTTTGTGAAAATGTACAAATTACTATGGCATCTTGGTGCCTTACTTTTAGGAGATTATTTCGTAATTACAGTCTAGCTTCTCTTTCTCGGGATTGGCAATCTGCGATGTGGTAGTTTTTCGGGGAGGGCCTCCTCGGTCCTCGCCCTTAGGTTGTTCTCCCTTTTTTCTCCTTCATTTCTTATATATATAAAAAAAAAATAATTTCAATTGAATTTGCCCTCAAGTGGCAGCCCCATAGGCAAGGCATGAGACCTTGTGTCCAAACCTTTGGGTGAGTGATGAGAGCCTTAGACCACTGGTTCAATTTACTTATACATGAAGGACAAAGGATGGCAAACGAGACAAAGGGGACAAAGATGTGAGGGAGTAGTGGTGGTGTGTTTTGTAGTGGGCCCCCTGATTTTGTAATAGGTTGGCATGGTACTAGACTAGACCATGCAGGGGAAGAGGGATTTCACGTAGGGGTACACCTTTGTACGGGAATTCTGTTATTTGGTTATTTTGGGACTTGGAATTCTTCCAAGTAGGGGAATTCCTAGCCTTTCAAAGAGCTAGGGAACTTTGTTGTTTTGCTGGTTTATTTTACTGAAATTTTACGAGATAGGTCATCTGAAACCTATCCATGAACTTAATATTAAAACCCTTTATGTCTCCTTAGTCTAGGCCTTGGGGCGGGTGCAGGCGCCCGGTTATAGGAGTAAAATGCTAAAGAGATATCGATTCCGGGTTATTAAAAAAATAATTTCAAGTAAATATTAACATATTAAGGAAATTGTATGCGTACAATGTGAAATGTGAAATGGTATGATAACAGATGTAACTTCCTTGTAGATTGAGGCAAGTTCTAACCTTTTAAAAGAAAACCTGCAAATAAAAATGTGAACAAAATAAATAATCTCATTGGAAGTACCAAGTGCATCCTAAAAATATCAAACAATTTTTAGCTTGGTGAAGAGGAGCATCTGCTGTCTGAACAATTGATCCATGTATTCAACCCCTTAGAAGCACATGGAAACTCTTCTATTTCTCTCAAGCCTAATTTTTCATAAAATAGAAGAAAAAAATATACATAAGGGCCCAGGGGAGTTAGAATGAACCAGAAAAAATTTGTTCAGGGAAGGTGTTACTGTGAGTATTAACTGCAGTTAAGAGTCCTTGAACCTGGAAAATATTAGGCATTTGCCCTGCCCCATATATATTTTTTCTAATACTCCCTGCCCCATTTTAGTCTATAGAAGTTTACAACTTTCTCAAAGAATTCGTTCAGGAGATTGTGTTACTGTTAGTTATATAACATGCTAGACAGCAGTTTTATGTTGAAAGTATGGACAGGGATGATTCTAAGTTTAATTGTTTTAGTTTATCTTTGGGAGGAATTTTTTATGAGGAGCCAAAGGGTGTTCAATGCTCATTATATTTGGTGATGTATCTGAATTACTGCACCCTTGATTTGTATTGAATTGAAGACACCGTTCATTTGATTTCTTCATATCTCTTTTACTTGTGATAAGAGAGTTTGAAGAAGAAATATGATATGCTGCAATATCATTGACTCTGGCATTATGTGTATGTTAGTAGATCATGAAGCAAGATTCAAATATGGAAGCAAATTCAACTCTACCTGAATGTGAGGAGAAGGAAATAGGTATATCCGCTGAACAGAAATCTAAGGGGAATGTAGCAGAGTTATTGACAGAACAGGAAGAGAGTAAAGAAGCTCTGTCTTCAGCAGTGCAAGAAGATAGCATAATGAAAGAGGACTCTCCTGCTGGACAAGTAGGCGATGTGAAAGAAGCTGTGACTGAAGTTAGGAACACTCCTGAAGCTGGGAAGTTTGCTGAAAAGCGCATTGAAGAAGGGTCAAGTAAAAAGAAAAAAGTTTTGAAGGTGAAACGAAAAATCGTAAAGAAATCTCCAGCTAGCAGTGTATTGAGGACCAAAAAGGCACAGGCTGAACAGGAAAATGACAAAAAGGAAAAAGAGGCTCCTGGAACCCAAGAAGTGAAAGAAACTCTTGAAGCTCAGAATCTCACTGAAAATTCCAGCAAACCAGAGTCAAAGAAGAAGAAGATTAAAAAAGTTTTGAAGGTGAAAAAGAAAATTGTAAAGAAATCTCCAGCTAGCAGCCAAATGAAGACTAATAAGGTTCAAAGTAGTCCGATGGCGCAGGCCAGAAAGGGACAGGAGAATACTAATAGTGTGTCGCAGGCAAAGGGGGAAGGTAGTGGAAAAAAGGTTGAAGATACAGAGAAGCCTAAGCAAAAGGAAAATGTTAATAAAAGCATCTCAAAAGAGAAGCCTACTGAAAAGGGTGAAGAGACCTCTGATTGCCATAAAAAGAATTCTGAGTTTAAAAATAGAATCAAGGACCGGAAAAATATAGAGAAGGTGGATCCTTCAGATAAGACCATGAAAAATCAAAAGAACAAAGAAAATGATAGCGAGCAAAAGAGTCAAAGAGAAGATAGAAATAAAGAAAGTCTTGGTGGATTGATTTTCATGTGCAGTGCTAAAACGAAGCCAGATTGTTTTCATTACAACGTAATGGGTGTTTCTGCTGGCAAAAAGGATGTTGTCTTGGCAATCAAACCTGGGTTGAAGCTCTTTCTCTATGATTTTGATCTCAGGCTTCTGTATGGGATTTATAAGGCATCCTCTTCAGGTGGCATGAAACTTGAGCCAAAGGCTTTTAATGGGGCTTTCCCTGCACAGGTTCCTCGTTAGTTATTATAAACCATTCCACAAACTATCTTTTCATCTGCCAAGGATTATGTTCTCAATTTCAAAATTGAAATTTCAGGTGCGGTTCAATGTTTACAAGGATTGTTTTCCACTACCTGAGAGCGTTTTCAAGAAGGCAATCCAAGAGAATTATTATGAGAAGCACAAGTTCAAAGCTGAACTCACTGTGAAACAGGTAAATATGTCAGGTTTCTTCTGCTAGCTTGTGTTTTGAATGGCACTATTATATTTTTTTTCTGTGGTGACATTGAAGTGTTTCATCTTTCAGGTTAGGAAGCTCTCAGATCTTTTCCGGCCGGTTGGACTCTCGAGTTCTGCTACTGTTCGGTCCCATCCAGAGGTACCAGCTAGGGATAGGAAAGTTCATGGGGAAGTTAATGAAACTCAGGTTAGGGATTCTAAGTCCAAGGATGATGTCAGGAATTACCATTTGTCATCTCATGGAAGGGACCGACACCGAGAAGAGGCACCTAGACATAGAGAGGAAGTTCCCCGTGATTTATACCTAAGCGAAAAGGAGTATCGAACTTATGGTCTCCGGTCTGAGAGAAGAAATTTAGATCCTACACCTCGGCCTTCTTTAGAAGCATACCACAGAGATCACGATAGTGACTATCAACTGAGACATCCAGAGCCCAGATACAGGGATGATGTCTCTGCACACGCACAGAGAGAAGTAGTTCGCGCAGATCATGTATACTTTAATGGAAAAGATTATCCAATTTACAGTATTGATTCTAGACCTGCAGTATCACCTCCTAGAGCAATATCTGCTAGCGGTTCAGAACGCAATGCTTATGATTCGTATTACACTCGTCAATTGGATCCGTATCTGCTTTCATCAAGGAGGGAGGAACCAGGCCCTCCACGTTATTCAGCAAGAAGTTATGTTGCTGATACTGAACCCATGAGACATGCTGCTGGTGCTCTATCGTATTACAATCAGACGCATCACAAAGATGTGGATACGGACACCATACCAGTCTCATCCCGGTACTCGTTTGCTGGTCCATCTTTCTCATATCGGTAGCTGTGGTACCCATTTTTAAGCTTCAGCTCACTGGAGAACTTCAACTGGAATTCCATGTAGCTCAGGATCTTTAATTGGGTATTAAATTAGTTATTGAGTCTCATACTGTAGTTGGAGTTGTTCATCTTGCAATACTTGTAGCTTGTAGGTGAATGTTCACTTTGAAGATTGCTACATGAATGGGCGGTCTTAATCATTGTTGCATCTCTTTCAGATGTGAAGTTGTATCAATATGGATGAAATTTGAGTTGATTAGAAGCTTAGAGTTGGTTAAGAATCGGGCTATGAAGTTGAGTGATAAGAATGTCAAAATTGATGATGTTATTTATTCCTCTTCAAAGGTAGTTACCTTAGTTGTTGGCTCAACATTTTGTTTTTGATAAGTTTTTTTCTTCTTTTTTCTTTCCAGAAAAAAAAATGAGTTTAATTTCTCTAACATCAGCCTATTATATACATTGGGTAGGTTTTTGATGCGAGCTAGATAAGTAGTTATTGGTGATATATGGCGCCTTTTTTTTTTTTTTTTGGTCACGATGCAAATTGCTTAATAAAAATTTTTAACTTCTCAATTCATCCAGAATTTAATTTGATGCGATGGAGAGTGAATTGGGAATGTGGTAAAAGAAATAATGCTGTAAAGATCCTTCTCTTATAAATGAAAATGTTAGAGAAATTAAAAATCATGAAAAATATTTAAATTAACAAATAAATATTTCGTACTTCTAAATATGTTAAAAATAATTAATATTTAATATTATGTATAGTGAAATTTTATTGATATTTTTTATATTTTATATATTTTTTTTGAAGTATAATGGAAATGTCGATTTACTTATATATTGATGTTGAATCTATGGACATTTTAATGGATATTTAATACCATGTTTCTTATCCTTTATTTATATATATTATAAATCTAAAATTTAAGTTAAAATTTTTAATTTAATTTGAGTTTTAGAATAAAAATAATAATATAGATGATATTGGCAAGATACATAATATAATAATGTAAGGTTTATTTTGATCTCTAGACTTTTAAAAGATTTTTTTTACGTATTTTTAATTTACATTTTAATCGCTTCATTTTTTCCATCATAATTTTGGTATGATATTACATTACACACCCAAAATTTCATTAAAATATAGTCATAATTTTTTTTGGGACGGAGGGGTTTTTTGTCTTTACATAGAATATTAGGGTTAAATATATTTGATTTTATTCTTGAGGTCATTTTTCAAATGCATTTTGCTATTTCGTCACATAAAATTAGAGAAGGAAGGAAACGGAGGCCCCGATCGGAAGCTCTATCCGTGTAGTTCCTTCTTCGGTTTAGCTTTGACGGTCCGCTCTCTCCATTTGCATTGATTTACAGGTCCAGGTATTATTCTCATCCGCTGAGATTCTTTTGTCCTTTCGATGAGATTCCGTTGAATTCTCGTAGGATTCCGATAATTGGGTGAGGGGAAATGAAATCGAGATGCAATTTTCTGATGTTTGGTGTTTTTGCTGTTTGTATGTGGAAATTCATTACAAACTTGTTTCTTGCATGCGCGATTTTTGTCTGTGATGTGTGAGTATAATTTATATTTGACGTAGTTTCATATTTTCGAGCGAGAACTCGACACCTTAACTAGGTTAGAATATTGGTGGTTGATTGTTGAATTTGCTACATTGGTATTGATGTTCTTTAGAAATGTTTCCATGAAGTTTGAACTCGATCATATTGTAAGAAGGACTGCTATCATCATCAAATGCAATTAATTTATTCTTTTTGATAAGAAACAGCTTGTTTACATAAATATTCTCCAACCGTTAATTTTCCAAATTTATCAATTAGAAAGATAATGAAAAACACTGTGATTACAAAAGAATTTATTGTGTAAGACAATTTAATAACAAAAAGAGAACAGTAGACAACTTAGGGGCTGGGGTAGAGGATGCCTCCACCTGAAAAATCCTTCCAATTGAGATTAATAAAAAAACACTGTGATTACACGGGAAGTTATTATGTAAGATTTAATAAGAGGTTGCGTTGTGCCTCCACAGCCCCATTGGCAAGAGCTTGGATCTCTTAGTTATACTATATCGGCTTAGAGGTCTCAAGTTCGAACCTTCGGGTCAGTTTAATATAAAAAATTCTTGATGTCTCTTGGGTCCGGGTTCTGGGGCAGGCACGGGTGCCTTTGGGTATGAGGGAGAAAAGCTCTGACTCGTCCAAAAATAAAATAATAATAATAATAATAAATAATAATAAGGGGCCGTAGCATTGAAGGAAGTCTTTCTATCTTTGGAAGTCCTTTGGTTTCTTTCCCTTCAAATTAGCTGCAATGCTATAGCTACACAACTCGAAAGGGTTTTAGCCTTGTCTTTCAATCAACAACCCAAGAAGACTTCAAATGGCTATTCATCCATACTTTCTGGAAAATAGAGAGAACCCAGAAGTGTTGAGCTTCAGAATGGCTATGATGAATTTCACTACGAGAGCTTCTAATTTTCTTGAGAAATCAGTTGAAGGTATTTGTATTATTTATATAACAATCTAGACTTTAGTTCTTTGACGCGATTGAAAGTCTGGATATCACTGGTCTTGTTCATCCTTATTCTTTGGTTAGCACTGAAGAAACTGGTCATTTTAATTGGGCAATGTCATGTTTTCTTCTTAAAGATAAGAAATTTTGAAGAGTAAATATCAGGTGCCACAATTTATTTGACTTAGCTATACACCTGTTAGTAGATTATGGAACAAGATTCAAATCTGGAAGCAGATTCTACTCTATCTAAATGTGAGAATAAGGAAGTGGTAGGGACTCCTGATGCACAAGAAGATGATGGGCATGACGTAGAGCCTTCAGCAGAACATGAAGATAACAGGAAAGAAGCAGTGTCGTCTTCAGAAGTAGAAGAAGACATCGAAATAAAAGTAGAGTTCCCTGCAGAAAAATTAGATGACAGCAAAGAAGTTGAGACTCCTGTCGTCCAGGAAGTCATTAATACTTGTGATTCTGGGAATTCTGATGAAAAGGGAAGCTTATTGAAGGTAGATGACAGTAAACCAGGATTAAAGAAAAATTTGAAAGTTTTGAAGGTGAAGCGAAAAGTTCTAAAGAAATCTCCAGCTGGCAAATTATTGAAGATCAATGAGGCAGAGCATGAACTAGAAGATGCCAAGAAAGAAAAAGAGGTTCCTGAAGCTCAAGAGGTAGTGGAAAGTCTAGAAGCTGGGAATTCTACTGAAAACTGTAGCAAATCAGAGTCATCTACGAAGAAAAATTCTAAAGTTTTGAAGGTCAAGCGAAAAATTGTCAAGAAATCTCCAGCTTTAAGCCTTTTAAAATCTAAAAAGGTTCAGGGAAGTCCTACAGTTGAGGCCAAAAGAAAAGAAAAGAAGAATAAGAGTGTATTGCCGGAAATTGGGGCAAGTGAAGAAAACAAGGTAAGGGATGCTGAGCAGCTTAACATAAAGGAGGATGTTGAAAGTTGTGTCTTAAGAGAAGGGCGAACTGAGAACAGTGAAGAGACTGAAAATGGGCAAAAAAGGATCTCTGAGTTGGAAAACGGCTGCCAGGAACAAAAGAATGAGGAAAAGGGTGGTCCTTCAGACAAGAGCAAGAGCCGAAAGAACAAAGAAGATGATAATTTGGGAAAGGTTCAAAGGAAGAAGAAGAAAAATAAGAAGCTTGGTGGTTTGATCTTCATGTGCAATGAAAAGACGAGGTCAGATTGTTTCTACTATCGTGTAATGGGTGTTTCTGCTGGAAAAAGGGATGTTGTCTTGGCCATCAAACCTGGGTTAAAGCTCTTTCTCTACGATATTGATCTCAAGCTTCTGTATGGGATATTTAGAGCATCCTCTTCTGGTGGCATGAAACTTGAGTCAAAAGCTTTTCATGGAGCTTTCCCTGCTCAGGTTCTAATCTTTTGTTAGTAGTTGTAAACAATTCTAGAAGCTTGTTTTCTTCATCTGCTAAGGTATCTTCTCAATCTCAAAATTGAAATTTCAGGTGCGGTTCAAGGTCTTCAAGGATTGTGTCCCACTACCTGAGAGAAGTTTTAAGAAAGCAATTAAAGAGAATTATTATGAAAAGAACAAGTTCAGACCTCAACTTTCTGATATACAGGTCGATATAATAGGTTTCCTCTGCTTGTTTGTCCGTCTGAGCTTCTACATTTTTTGTCATGTCATTATAGCATTTCATATTTCAGGTCAGGAAGCTCACTCGTCTTTTCCGGCCAGCTGAGTTCCACTCTAGTGCAGCAGCTCTTCGGTCCCCTCCAAGGGCACATATTCGGGATAGGAACGCTCATGTGGGAGTTAGAGATGTTCGGTCTAGGGAATCTAATTCCAAGGGCAATGCTAGGAATTATCGATTATCTCATGAAAAGGATCGGAAAGTTTCACGCCGAGTTGAGGCATCGAGACATAGGGAGATAACTTCTCGTGATACATACCGGAGCGAAAAGGAATATCAAACTTATGGTCTCCCAACTGAGAGAAGGAACTTGGATCCACTGCCTCGCCATGCTTTAGAACCTTACCATAGGGATTATGACAGAGACTACCATCATAGATATCCAGAGCCCAGGTACATGGATGTAGTCTCGACAAGAATGGTTCGTGCGGATCCTGTATACTTAAATGGGGAAGATTATCCCGTGCACCGTATTGATGATCGTAGGCCCGAACTGTCACCTCCAAGGACATCACGCTATGCATACGATCCATATCTTAGTCGTGAATATGGTGCTCCATCAGTGGACCCATATCTACCTCCATTGAGGAGAGGAGGAGCCCATCTAACTTACCCAACTAGAAACTATGATGTCGATACGGAACCTGTAAGACATGTTGCCAATTCTCTGTCATATTATGATCAGAGACGTCATGAAAAACGGGAACTTGATGTGATTCCAGTTACATCTCGCTACTCTTTTGCTGGTCCATCTTACTCTTACCGCTAACCTTTCTTTCCCGTTTTTAAGCTTTCCGCAATTTTTTTAGGACTTTGACATGATCTTTATATGGAACTTGGGTAACTTTAGATATTGGTATGTTGTTGAGTTTAGTGATGGAAATTGTCAGAGGTGCTTGGAAGTTTATTACATACATTGTTGTATTTGAGATCTGATTCATTCTTGCTGATCTTCAATGATGCTAAGAAGCACGGACACGAGACATAGATATGACACGATACTGACATGGTGATATGCTATTTTCTAAAAATATAGGATACGGGCACATTTTTTGAAAGTATATATCATTTTTATTATTGATTACTATACATGTCTATGTCTTATGCTTCTAACAAGTGTTAGAATGTATTTGACTCTGTATAATCAGTGTGACACACATCTATTGAGCTAACAAGTATTCCATGTGTTCCATAAATGTTGGCGTGTCCAACACGTATTTGACGGACACATTACCCAAATTGAGTTATTCGTGCTTCTTTGAAATTGTGTTCAAGTAACAGAGCAATTATATTGTCGAGAGGGAAGGTGTTCACTCCAGAGAAATTTCCATATAACTACTATTGTGGTATTGAAAAATTTGTAATGTTCATTTTTAAATTAATACAAGTATAGCCACGTCATCATTTTATTTGATGAGACATTTTTTTTTTAAATATTTGGTGATTGGTTCAACTATAGTGGCAGTAATTCATAGAAATCCATGTTATTGTGATAATGGGAATTTTCCTTCTCCCATTTTCAATAGATGACAACCAATTTTACTTTGATACAATTCAAGAAAATATAGTTTTCTTTCAGAAACTTATTAAGAAAGTGTACTCTCTCTTAAAATGAACTTAGCTTTAAGATTGTTAATTTTGTTTCTACCCATGCAAAAGGGCAAGTCGATATATTGTTCATGGCAGATTGAGACTACTCTTGACATCAATATTTTTTCAATGCTATTTTAATATTATCACTAATATTAGGGTTGAAACATCACCCTATTTGGCGTCAAAGAGTAGTGACACCAAGAAAATATCCTAGCTAATTAAGGTGCAACTGTTTAGTTATATTTATGTCCTTCCCAAAGTGCGGAAGAAAAGATTATTAAGTACCGACTTGATCTATTATGACTATGTTATTCTTCCTATTTAGAAAGAAGAGAAATCCTCGGATCTTGGCAAAGTTGACAACATTTGCATTTCTCAATTCTTATAGGCTTTTTCACTAAAGAGTTTATTGTTTCTTATAAAAAATTTGTGTGCATTAGTAATAAATTAGCTAGCTAAGAGTTAGTTTCTGCAATTTATCCTATTTCTAATTAGTTCAAAACTAAAATTAAATTTATTGATATATATATATATATACACAAAATTATTTTATTATTTATCACTTTTTAATGAAGTATAAGTTTCAAAGTACACTCCTAAAATCATTTTAAATCAATACTTTTGTTTCCCTACTTTATTTTAAAGCAAAGGTACTCCTTTGAAATTAGTTTTTAAAAGAACTCCTTATCGAATATTTAAATTAAAAAAAAATCATGCAGGGAGACAAATTTTATACTCTAAATCATAAAAGTATAGAATACATTTTGAATTAATGAAATAAATGTCATATGACTTAATTTAAGGAAAACAATAAATGAAAAAAACAATTGTAATAAATTAATGAAAAATAAAAAAAGGCAAAATAGTAAGATCCTGCCCTCAGCCTTTTTATGTAGACCAGTTAAAAATATTCAATTTTATATTAATTTTTTCTTTTTGGTGAATTGCAAAGGAAATATTGTAACTTGCTCTCTCTAAAATAATATAAAATTAATTTTAAATGATCCTCGTCAACATTCAACACAAAATAATACAATTTCATTTTAAATGGTCGCAATCAACGTTGGATAAGGGGTATGACTTAAACCTCTAAGTAATCTTTAGAGACCAGATGAAAACTAAATTCAAAATTTATAGTCTAAAAGATTATTTTTTTCTTATAATATAATATTGACTCAATTTACCAAATGGTCTCTTTTCTGAGTAATTCTCGATTTGGTTCAATTTAACTCGTCCATCAATAAAATTTATTCTTCTAAGTTGCATGACCAATAGTAAAATCTATTCCTCTAAGCAATTGGACGTGACATGAATTTAAAGAGCAGGTTCAAATTTAGTTGCACTCAATTCTCCATAATCTTCCCCATCTTAACAGGAGTAAATAAGAAAGCATAAATAAATTCCTAATTTTTATCATCTTAGTTGTTCCTTAATTTTCCTAACATTAATAGAGATTAAATTATTACAAATTATAAATTATAGGGACTAATTTGTTACAGGATAAATCCAAAGATTAAGGTATTACTAATTTGAAAGCTAGTATGAGGTCTAAACTGTTCCGATCTAATGTTCATGGATTAAGGGTTTACTTCAACAAAATTACAGAGACCAAATTTATTTTTTTACCTTAAAATTAAAAAACGTGCCACATATGTTAAAAAACTATCAATTTAGTCGACTATTTATAATCATCTTAAAAATGGTACGAACTCTCTATGATATTTTGAAATTTAGAGGCCAAATAAAATCCCAGATAAAATCCTAATATTAGGGACTAAAAGCATGATTTTACTCTCAATTTTTTTGAGTTATTAAAATTTTTGGAGTAAGATATCTTAAATGGTAAATTATGTTGATGTTAACGTTTTAAATTATTTTATAAAGATTATATTATTAGATAATTGCATATTCCTAGTCAAAAAAGGAATTCCTAATCCTAATAGGAATAATTAAGAAAATATGAATAAATTCTTAATCTTGACCGTCTTCTTTCTTAAATTTTCCAATAGAAGTCCCTTTCTGCAGCTTCTCCGAAACCCTAATTTTCGGAACAGTGAAACCCTTCAAAAGAAAAAAGAATGGGAAGAAAGAAAGCGATTGACGAGGCGGAGGAACGAGAGCAGAAGCCGACTGAGGCGCAGGAAGAATCCAACAGCTCCATTGACGAGAAATTGGAGAGATTGATCTTTCGACTCGGTGCTCTGATTCAGGCCAAGGACGCTTCGGATGCGGAAATCAAAGGAAAAGAAGCAACTGATTATTGAAGCCTGGGAGGAGATTTTCGGGCTTGATTTGGACAAAAACGTGATCCGTGCCTTTTTGCAGAATCAAAGGGAAGGGGAAGTCAAGATTGGATTACTGAAATTTACAATTAATAAACTTCGTGTGGAGCTTAAAGAAGGGAGGAAGGAGCTAAGGATTGCGTGTGCTGAAAGGGATGAAATGGAAGCTGCTCTCGATGGCATGGGAGCTTTACTGCTTAAATTTAAGAAAGCCGAGAATTTGTTGATGGGAGTGTCAGATAGTTCGAAGGCGGAGGCGGCCACTGTGGAAGCTAGGAATCAACAATTTCTTTTTGAAAAAGAGGATTCCAAAATGAAGAAGGGATCTGAGTTTGAAAAACCAAAGATTGTTCATCCAAAAGCTAAC
>NW_019104557.1:593237-612575 GCF_001995035.1 Momordica charantia | reverse complement strand
GTATCTTCTTGCACGTAAGAAGATCCTTTACTTGCATCTTCCAAAAACTGAAATTCTCTCCACTGAACTTCAGAACCCCTTCATAGTAATGATGTGCTTGATATTTGTCTCTCATGACTCTGCAACCTACGCTCTGATACCACTTGTTGGGAAATTAACTATCCTGTATAATTTCCCCTTCCACAGAAAATATCTAAACACAACCACAATATGCAAATATAGGGAAAAGCACAGAAAACGACACAGAGAATTTATACTGGTTCACCCTAACTATGGGCTACGTCCAGTCTTCCGCAACAACGGGTTGTACTATGATTTTGGGATAAATACAATGGACCTCACAAACGCTCTACAAAGCTCTCTCTAGATGCCACAACAATGGTCACCTAGCTTCTAAGCACTACGACAATAGCTACTTAGGAATACAGAATGAAAAACCTCACTAACCTTGGGAAAACGGGCTACCGACAATGCACTACAAAACCCTTGTTCTCCTTTCTCTTCTCTGCCAACAACACACCACTGCCGCCACCTTCTTATTTTTTTGGTTTCTATCACTCACGGCTGAAGTAGCATAAAACCAACATCATGTGTTTTAATATTAGGTCATTAAACCTAATGAAAACAAAGACAAACTATGGGCTTTAGGTGTGATTTTGGCCAAATAACTTTTAATAATTATTTTGTCTCCATTATATCCCAACATTTAACAATCGAAATGGGAATTAACCTGTTCGGTATCGCAATCATTAAATATCGATTATCCTCGATATTTAATGATTGCGATACCGCCTAATGTCAAAAGAAATCTTATAAGGTGAGATGAGGAGTGTTGCTGAGAACCTTTCCAGAGGAAATTCCTCATTTTTTTGAAAATTGATTTTGAGATTAATATGATATCGGAATCCAACAAATTCAAAAAGGGTATTCGATCCAAAAATAGACAAAACAAGTGTGTTCTTCAATGAGGCAAAACTATCTCCGAACTTCTTTTTCTTTTTCTTTTCAAATAACTAATTAAAAGCTCCATTTTTTGCATTATATTCATGGCTTAACCTGCTATTGTTAAATTTTGCCAAATTTTAGGCTTTAGTCTTTAGTGTTTCGATATATATAATTTTTTTTAATTTTAGTCCTTATTATTTAAAAAGTTTAAATTTTTCCTTTGTTTTAATACTTTTAAATTTGACCCTTCATTATCGGTAAATGTTAAAATGGACTCATATTAAACTTATATGACATAATACTTAGTGAATCGGTAAAAATTTAGAAGAGTTCAAAACATATAATCTAATAAGAAAGAAAAGTTTCTACTTCCTCATCTAAATTTCTAATCAATTAGTTGAAATTTCAAGTTTTCTGGTTGATGACCGTTTTTCTTCTCTAAATTTCCACTTATTCATTAAATATTATGTCATTATAAGTTTATCAACAGTCAATTCTAACATTTACCGAAGGACTAAATTGAAAAGTATTGAAAAATAAATTATTAAAATGAAACTTTTTAATCGATAAGGATTAACTTGAACAAATTCTCAAACTGGACTATAAAATATATTTAGCTTTGAATTTTGTTCTGAATTAGTAACTGATTTTTTTATTTTAGGTTTAAAATTAACAATTTTACTTTTGTGCTAATTCTATAATGGGTTTTGTTCGATTGTATCTCTTAATTTCTTGATCAAAATATCATTTCTCTTTAAGTGAGAACTTTCTTGTCCATCCATCCCTTCAATAATCTTCTTCTGTTTGTCGAAGAGTAATAAGTTGAAGTTTTGAATTTGTGAAGTTATTTGATAAATAAATGGTGATTCTAACTATTTAATAATATCAGAGCTATTCTCACCATTTAAGAAAAATTTTCACCTTAACAATAACTCCATTTAGGAATCTTTAAAAGCAATGGTTTAAAAAATATTTCTTTTCTACTTGAAACATTCTTTTTATATTTATGTAAATAAAGCACGAGAACAAATATGGATTAAAATAGGAAAATACTAGGCTCCTCGACAAATTTGGTCATCCGCACTATTAAATATTTGATAACTTATTATTATTGATTTTTTAAACATAAAATAATAATAATAATGAAGAAAGAAAAAGAATAAGGGAGGTGCCCACCCATTTTGGCGAAGAAATGATAAATGAAAAGCTGAGCTTATGAATATGTATATATATATATGAAAAGATGAGAATGAAATATAAAAATAAAATAAATAAAAGACGTGATTGGGTTTGTATAAACAAACTTTCTCCTTGTATTAAAAAAAATATATATATATATATATATATTTCTCCTCCTACTTATTTTTCTCCCTCAATTATTAAATTTGGAGGTTCTCCACGACCGTGTCATTTAATATTTATCTCTGTCATGTCAATCTTCAAATAATAAAGATAACAGGACACGTAAGCAATATTAGAACGATGAAATTGATAATAAGGATCTATTAGTCATTAGACATAAAATTGAAATTTGAAGGAACGAGTTATATATACGTTAGCTTTTGTAAGGTTGATAAACTTATGAAGTGAACATAAGTTCTAGGAATTTGATGCCAGTTTTTCAATTCGCTTCTCCGTGAGTTTTGAACTTTACGTGATGGGAAGATCTTCCTGTCCAACAAGAAAAAGTGAAGGAGAGCAATTAAAAAAAAAAAAACTAATTTGGAAACTGCCCTGGTTCGTTTATGTATTAGAAATGCCCCCAAGTGTGGGATGAGATATTGGAAATGTTTAGCAAATTGTGAGAGATCAAATATACTAAAAGAGAGAGTGGTGTGTTGTATCAACAAACTACAAAGCTTCTGCAGAATGAGTTCAACGAATATTTGAATTCCTGAATACATGTGAAGAAGGATATATATGATCAGGTTGGTTAATTTTCCTCCAAATTCTGCATTAACAACACATTCACAACCAAAATCACATCAATACACATAATACATATCATCAGTAAAGCAAAAGCAAAATAAGGTTTGCTTTATCCTTCATTTCAGGATAATTTTCTCAATATCTACATAGTTTACACCATGAGAATGCTTCCAAAACCAAAATTTCAAGTTGCACTAATGTTCTTGCCCGAAATGTACATATATATGTAATAAAAACTCTTTGGTTTTGTCCATGATAGTACAAAACATCCCAGAATTTACAGATAACTTCTGGTTGTTCCATTTTAATTAACAATATAGGTATACATCTGCCATCTTGAACTTAATATTGGAATGCACTTTTTTTTTTCCGATAAAAAAGACAAAAGAAGGTATATCCACAAAAGAGAGGAAGCTAGATTAAAGCTCTCCAATAAAGGTAAATGATTGAGATATCATAATTATAAAAATAACGTGATTTTCATGACCACAAAGAAGCTGCCGTTTTTAATGTCTCCCCAAAGATGGCTGGTTTATCTGGAGACATCCAAAAAAGACGGTTGTTCCTCTCCCACCATGGTTCAAAGAATATATCCAAAGGCATTATTATACCATAAGAAAATCCTCGGGTGCACTTGTCTAGAAAAATCTTCAATGGGGAAGGATTGAAATAGAAATAGAAGATGCCAAATAGTGGAAGTGAAAGCCAAAGGGTAATGAATCATAAAATGGTCCAAGTCCAAGTTTTCCGCATTGCAATGAGTATTGGAATGCGGTTGATGAGATGATAGGTAGAACAAGAAATTAATAAGAGTAAATCTTCAATCACCCCAAATGAATTATCCAACATCTTCCCCAATTCTGCAATATTATAGCCCCCCAATTTTTCAACCATCCATCAGCTTTTGCCATTTTCCCTTCAAATTGACAGAAAAATTAAGACGTACACATCTCAACACATATACAGGGGATTTCAAGTGTGACTCACCTCTATTGTGTATAAATTCTTAAAATGATGAATGATCCATTTAATTTTTGATCTGGATGTTATGGACATTGCAATTGGTTGTCCTTCATCTTCTGCCAAACAAACAAAAACACATGAATTTGTAAAAATATATTAAAAAACTGTAATCTTTTTGGTTTTCATGTCATTAGTAATATTAGTTAACATTAGCCAACTTATCTATTGTATAAACAAACTATAATTACTTGAATCATAATCATTCTCCCAAACTTGTTGACCAAGATAATAAATATAATTTTCTCTGTTTTCAAACCTTGAGAGTAAAAAAAATATATATATATTTTAGGACAATATGAATAACTAAACAATCAAAACATGAAAATCTAATCCTGTAGTTCAAAGAATGAAAGCTTGTGAGTATGGGCAAGTCTCCAATAATTGTCACTACAAAGTTGAATTTCCCATTAATTTCAAGTACTACCCTATAGAGCCTTAACCTTTTCAAGAAATTATATAAACAAATCTCAAAGATAATTCTTTAGAAATCATACTGACAAATAATTTATTAATAATATACTATAAATTTCAAACAATTTATTTATAAAAAAAATAAAAATATACTGTAAAGTTGATGTTGATCAGTAGAAATTACCTTTTGAGGACTCTTCTGGCCTTTCTATCCCCAAAAAAATCTCCTTCAATCCATTGCAATCTTTGCTCCATGCATGCCTTCAGCTTTTCCATACCATGTACGAATTCCTTGTAACAAATTACAAATTTGCCATGTTTAAGATTTTAACATATTTGAAGAAAAAAGGTTGTACAATAATCATATACCTTTTTGAGTTTGGCGAAGGAACGTGAGATCAATCTCATAATAGTGGCTTATAATCTTCCAAAGAAAGTCTGTTTTTCTAATCATCCATTTTCTCCAATTAAGAACTAAAACCTGCAGATTATGTAGTTTAACAACAATCTCATTAAATATCCATTATCGTCGCTAAACATGCAATGGACAACGACTAATATAACTCGAAAGATGCAAATATACCAAAATTAACATGTCAGAAAAATGAGGTTTCCAAGTGTCTAACCCTTCGTTATGGATGAAATCATAATATTAATGGACAATGATTCACATCATTCTTATTCCTCAACAGGATGATCAAATTGTTGGAGGCAATGAAAGAAAGCAGGGGATTATTTAGAATGAAGAGACAAGTATGGAGAGATAACACCTCCATTTATAGGAGTTTGAGAGGACTCAGGTGAATTCTAGCAACGAGTTCTCTAAATACATATTAATTTATTCTTATGATCCAAAGGAGAATTCCTTAAAACCTAGTAAAAAAGCTAGATGGTTCTAGAGTATTTTGTTTACCTATTTATTTACAAACTTCTAGATAAATCAATAGATAACTATTCGTGTGGATAACTCTAAAAGTTTCTAGCATATTTGAAAATTACAAATTACTATTTTTCAGCACAGATATCGGTGTTCCTCCAAATTCTGCATATAAATAAGTTCACAAACAATCACACCGACACATATTAATTAGTGCAACAACAAAAAATCAACAGTTTTGATGGAAGTCATAATTGAAAATCACTTTATTATCCATGGAAATAGTGGAAGAGGTACTAACCTTTAATTTCCGTAAACAGATATTGAATCTCATCGTCATAATCGTCCTCCCAAACTTGTCGGATAATACCATTGATATCTTCGACAACTTCTGTCTTTACATGCCCATTTGAACGTGATCCATGCCGGCTAAAAGAACCTTCAATGTTAATATCTCCAACTTGTAAGTTAGGCGTGCTTGTGATTCCAGGAGAAAAGGCTTTCATTTCAGGACAACTCTTAATATTTACTATTCTCAAGCATGGAAATCTGATGGTGCATTTCCCAGAATGAAAGCTGGTCAATTTGGACAAATCCCCAAGTTCTAAAGTTTGTAATTTGTCAAAAACAATTTCATCATTTCCTTCTTCAACAGCTTCTCTTGCAATTACAGTCGTCATCCTTTTGCATTCTCCTAAATACAACAATTCAAGATGCACCAAGGTTCTTGCCACCGAAGAATTTAGCAAATGAGTCAGTCTATGACATTTATTCACCTCAAGCATGGACAAGTTTGCAAAAGACATTGACGCCGGCACTAACATATCCAATATTCCACATCCTGATATGCTTAAGCGATGCAACTTTCGAAGTGATGAACTGCTCTCGAGCTCATCCTTCCAGAAATGCATAAGCTTGGGCAATTTGGATAGAACCAATTCCAAAGGCTCAAATCTTGTATTGTTCATCAATCTCTCATTTGGGAATATTTCTTTAATAAACATCCTTCCTGCTTTCAAGATTGTGTAGTACTTGTACAATTTCTATTGGCAAATGAGTTGAGTTGTACTCAAAAGAACCATATAGTTCCAGAGATTTCAGCTTCGAAAACAATTCCAAACCATCTTGTAATTGTGTAGTCCCAGCCTGACCATTTAGAAAAATAAAACTATCAAACTTGAAATCTGTTTCTAAGCAGATGAGAGGCAAAAATTTAATTAACAAAATATTCAATATGATGTTGCAAAAAATTATAATTACCTGGAAAGTCGGAAATTGATTTGAATGTACTGATAGTTTTGCCTTCTCAAGAGTCTCTTTCAATTGGTTGAAATCTATCCGTAGGTATTCTTGTTGCTTAAGAAATTTGATTGGATATGCTCTTTGAAGCTTGTGACATTCTTCAATGGACAAGACTTTTATATTTTCAAAAATCAATAGCTCACAAGAATCCTTGCTCCATACATACTCTAGGCTTGGCAAATTATATAATATCAAATCCCTCAAATTTGAGAGCAAATCAATACTTTTTTCTCTCGTATTGGCCTCTTGCACTTCAAATATACATTTCAATAATTTACAATCCCGAATGGTTAAGGATTTAAGGCAGGATAGTACGCTCATTATATTTGGAGGGAAAACTTTTTCAATATTATTGCATGACTCAATTTGTACCGTTTCGAGTTTGGAAAATGAATTAGGAACGAGTACGTTGTGCCATATCATCTTCAAATTGTCCGCCCTTGTAATTGTCAAATCCCTCAAATTAGGAATCAATACCTACAATTTACATATATAATTTGACAATTTAGCTACGACAACCATCACTGTCATCGTTGTTTATTGTACTCATATAAAAGCATGTTATGAAGAACATAAACTTAATAGTCATTTAAAATTACCGGAACAAATTGAAAAATCGTCAAAAGAATAGTTCCCTTGCGAAAATACTAAAAATATTTTATCTTTATTAGTTTCATCACAACACCCAATATTATTTACCCATCACTATTTTGGAGATGAAATCAAACATAAATAAAAAGAAAATTAATTTTCATAATTACAATTTTAAAAATTAACTGCATCAACAATAAGGTAAAAAATGTAAGTGAAGAAATTTAAGGTTAAATTCTAATTTTGGTCCCTATGATTAGGGATATAGTTTCAATTTTTTTCTAACTCAATTAGTCAATATAGTTTCTATTTAGTCTTTATAGTTTTAGAAGTTTTAATTTGATCTTTAATTCTAATTTAACCTTAGGATTTGGTTAAATCTCATATATGGTCTATAAATTATGTTTCACCCACTCAAAAAATTAGTATATTCTTTTATATTATATTTTTTACTCAACTCTAAATTCTAATACAACTATATAATACTTTTTTTAAGTGAAACCAACTAACTGTTAGATAAAAAATTAAAATTTTTATAATCATTGGAACCAAATTGAAACTTGGAAAAACAATAAGTACCAAAATTTAAAAAAAAAAAAATGCAGAGGCAGAGCCCCTTATAAGAGAAGAAACAACAGTAAGAAGAAAAAGTGAGGTGTATTGTGAATATGATATTGAAATTTAAGGAAGTTACCTCTTCACTGAAGAATGAACTCTCATTGCCAATTTGATCCATTTTGGAGCAGAAACCTCGAACCCGTTGTACGAAACGTAGCTCTAAAGATTTCAAGTGCGGAAACTCAATAGTGGCGGTTGTCTCTTTGCTTTCCATCGTCACAGTGATCAAATATTCCAACATCTCACACCCATAAATAAAAATGTCTTCAAGATTCAAAATGTCATCCACCATGCAGTTGTAAAACAGAGTTCCCATTTTATGACAATACTCCACATCTACACTCCTCAACTTGTTGAAAGCAAGTTCTGTGACATGCCCATGCCCATCAATTATACTTTCCAAATTCTCCAAACAGCGAAGTTGTAGGTCCTCCAAATTGGATAAAGTTTTTCGTAAAGGCTTGTTCTGTTGGTGGATTAAATGTTGAAATTCTCGATTTTTAAAAAGGTGGAGATGCTTCAAATGTGAACACTCATTTTCAACTAACTCAAAGGTTAGAACTCTTGCACCAATTGATCCTACTAATTGCAGCTCTTCACACCTCTTTAGCAGTATTTCTATCCAATCATCCAAACAACTTCCTGATTCCATCTTCAGATACAACGTTCTAGAGAACCCTTTGTGCATAACCATCCTAGATTCAATACCGATAGCAATGTTGAACTTTTCTAAATTCAACTCTGTCGAAAACAATTGTTTTGGCATAATTTTTTCATCTTGAATCCATAAATTTAATCTACAAAGGTGTGGCAAGTACTTGAGCTCAGATAGACTAGCATTCTTTCTTTTTTTGTTCAATTCTTCTCCTTCCCATCTGCCAAAAGTTTCCAAATATAACTCTTCTAGCTTTGTCAACCTTGAAAGAATATTTGGTGGAATTACTTCTAGTCGATTACAAGATGATAAATCAAACACTTTCAGTTGAGTTAGTTGACTTATCTCCAAAGGAATTTGGATGATGTTAGATCCTTTAAAACTGAGGATTTCAAGTCTTTTTAACTCACCAATCATGTCTATGTTCCCTAATTCACAATCAATCAAATGTAATAATCGAACATTTGCAAAGGAGTAAAGCGATGGTGGCGATTCAGAAACTTTCATCCGATTCAATTCTAAACCTTTGACCTCTTTCATTTCTTCGAAAAAAGTTGGTGCCAACTCGTGTCGTTCCTCGAACACTGCTCCTCGTAACATTAATAATTGGACTTTTGGTAACATTAACTTCTGAGGAAGACTATGCAAACCTTTAACATCTAAATACACTGCGGTATGATTACCTGATATTTTCTCTTCTTTCCATTCTTTCGATCTATTAACGTAGTTCAATGTACGAATTTGATCATCATCCGATGCAATTAATATGGCTACATCACGAACTAGATCATGCATTTTCACGTAAGTGTCCCCACCTTCATATTGCAAAAGCAAAGAAGATATAAGATCATCAACCAATTTTGTTACCCTACATCGTCCTTGTGCCACTGTGTCGACACCATGCAGTAAACCCATGCCCACAGCGAATACATGCAAGTCTTCAACCTTAATGAGAAAATCTTCTGGAAATATACTACAAAGCAAAAATAGTAATTTGACCTCTTTGTTTTGTAAGTAGTTGTAACTTAATTTCAGCGATGAATACACTTTCTTGTCCATTTCTCTAATATTTACCGTCACAGGATTTTTTAGTTGATCTAAAGCATCTTTCCAAATGGGGGTTGAAGGTTTATTTCGTAAGGCCTTAGCAACAGTAGTAATAGCAATGGGTAAATGTGCACATTCCTTCACTATCTGAATCCCTATAGGTTTCAAATCACACGTTTCAACAATTTCGCCAACTATTTTCTTAAATAAATTTCATGACTCGTCTTCTCCTAGAACTTCTATCTCAAAAATTTTATTAATGCACATCTCATTAGAGAGTACATGTTTGTCCCTGCAGGTAAATAAGAGCTTGCATCCTGTGTGATCTGCAACAAGTGGGATTCCTATTGTTTCCAAATCAATATGCTCCCAAATATCATCAAATACAATCAGGATATTGTTTTCCATCTTCAACCTCTTGTGTAGTTTAAGTGCTCTTCCCAATACAGTTTCTTGATCGAACTTCAAATCTAACGTGTTAGCTATTTGTCCTTGAATGTTTTTCAAATCTTGCGTCTGACTGACCGTTAATGTTATCACCTGAGCCAACAATTTTTTTTCCATAACTGTTTTTGAAATTTCTTTTACCAGCATCGTTTTGCCAACGCCCCCCATCCCATACACTCCAATCATGTTGACATTATTGTCTGAGAGAGCATCCGTGATTTGTTTCATAGTCCACTTTCTTGATTCAAAGTACAGAAAATCTGGTATTTTTGTCCATGGATTCTCGAGAGGGACATGTGCATTATAGGAGACTCCATTATTGAAACTTCCAGCTTCTTCTTTCATCCCACGAAGCTCTTCAGCCATTTTCTTTGCTTTTTTACTTAACTTGTGTCGTTGGACCAAATTCGAGCATAATCTAACTTGTTGGCTTGCATTGACAACCTCCTCGGATTTCTTAATGATGTCATCGACTTCCCCCAACCATTTTAGAACAGCAGGTTTTATGTCTTCTACATTTCTTGTTGCAGCATCGACCATATGTCGCACTGAATCTCTAGTTTCCTTCAGCATTTCAACTTGGTTTTTGAGTTTTTCAATGTTTCTGCTCATCATACATGGATAACAAAGTTCACGTACAATGGGCTCAACAGTTAATTCGACAAATTTTCCAATGATTGAAGAAAGAATTTCCATGGCACGAACTTGATCTTGGAAGAGAAAACCCACAAAATATTATTTAAAAGCCAAAAATCCAAAACAAATTAATCTGAAGTGAAATTCTGGCGAAGACCGAAGCAGTTGTTGCACAGTAGAAGTCTAACACAGGAACAAACAACTGCAATAGAAATGACAATGAGACCAAGATATACAAGAAACCGATGAAAAATAGAGTGGAAAAGAAATGGATAAGAAAATACTGTAAAGATGGAAGTGGCGAAGGGATGAAAAATTTTACCTGATTGTAAACTTGGTAACAGTATGAACTCTGTGGTGAAGAGATCGCGCAGAGAAAAATGAAGATAAGAACATGATAATGGGAATCCTTTCAGTAGATGGAAAAAAGTAGAGAGACCACAAAATTCAATAATTGAAGAAGAAAACCCAAAACCCCACATGGCTTGTAAAGTTACAAACTCAAACATACTTGAGGAAAAAAAAAAGTCACTTAGAAAAATTTAGGCATATACGTTTACAATGATTGTGGGTAGGATTAAAATAGGGTAATTGTAGTGGGTAGCAAAAATATTTTATATATTTAAAAAAATGTCACCAGCTTTTCGAAATTTTAAATATAGCAAAATATTTGAAATTTTTATTTCGGAATTTTTATTATTCTAATTTTACCCTTATGATATATGATATCATACATCAAATCTATATATGATATACATATGATGTAAATTTGTATATGATATACATCAAATCTATATATATCTAATGTATATCCGATATAATTCTGATATACTTCCGATATACATTTGATGTACCTCTAATATACAGTATCAGATGTACCAATGATATACATTATTAGATATATCACTGATATACATCAAATGTACGTATTATACATATAATATATATATCTGATGTCATTATAATTTATGATATACTAAATATATTTTCAACTAATATACTAAATATAAGATATATCAAATGTTTAATTTTTAGTGGTATATCAACTGTTTAAATTCTAGTTTACCATTTCAATTTGTTGATTAATATACTAATATTATCAATAATGTTGATTACTATATCACTACTATTTATTCAATATTAATATTAATTATATACTAAATATAAGGGATATCAACCGTTTAAATTTATAAAGTATATCAAAATTTTAACTTGACTTTTTGGACGTGCATGGTCCACGTAAACCTTTTATATAATAACTTTATATTTCAAAAATAAAAAATAAAAAATTTTGCACCATTGTTTTTGTCTGAAACAAATATTGGACATAATAGTATTATATCAACACACATGTACCATAGTTATATTAGTAGATATGATGGTTACATCAGAGGTATATAAGTGGTAAATTAGAAGCATATTAAGTATATATCAATGTTATATTAATGGTAAATCATATAATCATATAAGAAGTTATATCAGTAGATATCATAGTTATATCAATGGTATATCATTTATATATCAATGGTAAATTAGATACATATCACATATATATGTGTTGTATCAGCGTAGTAAATCAATGATTATCATACGTATATCAGTGATAAGACATGTTAGAAGTTGAGTAGATATCATGGTTATATCATAAATAAATCAATTGTATATCATTATTATATCAGTGGTATATCAGAGATATATGTCAGAGGTCAAATATATTACAGATATATCGGATATATTAAAGGGTAAATTTGTAATTTTATAATTGGACATCCATTTTTTTTGGAAAAAAAATGCTATATTTGAAAAAACTAAGTGTGGTTGCTATTTTGCTTATTTTACTAAATTTTTTGGCCATATTTGCAAGTGCCCCATTAAAATATAGATTTTCTCAAAAAAAAAAAAAAAACATTAAAATATAAAAAAATTTTAAGCACAAAGTGGGGTATTCATATATATAACATAAATAAATAAAATACAGAAAATTTGAACTCATGACCTCTTAAAATAGCATTAAATACTTAGTGTCCATATTAATTGCAACATGTGTAGATGCAAGATTCACATCATTCACCCTTTTAACTTTATGATAAATGGTTTCTATTTATGTGTATAATTTGTGTTTAGAATTTTTCAAATACAAAATAATCGATTTTTAAGAGTATAAGATCAAAAACGAATTTTTTGAAAGTACATGGACTAAAATAAACCTTTCGAAATTATAGATACCAATATAAATCAAGGTTGAAAGTAAATTCATCAAAATAGTATATTTAACTGCCAAAATATAATTTAAAACTCTTTTAGTTTATAGTTTATTCTTAATCTATCAATTTATTTCAACTTAACAAATCCTTAAACTAAAGCAAACATAGCTCAACGATAATTGGCATATATCTCCAATCAAGAGATTTTGAGTTCGAGTCTCCTCCCTCACATGTTTTACTAAAAAAAACAAGTTCTTAAAAAAATTAAAGCATAAAATATAGTTTTATTTATAATAATTACTTGAAGTGAACATACTCAATTCGAAAAATCCATATGTATGGAAGACTAAGGAAGTGAGTGTGATGGAATGAGAAAAAATTGGTTGGGAGTCACTTGGCTAGAGAAGACCTCAATAAGAGAACAAAGATTTCGATGTTCAAAGTTAGTTTAAATTCGACTTTAGTATAGAGATCGATTTTGAATGTGTACTCCCACCGACCTTCCTCTGTCTTCCATGTGGCAAGACTGAGGAAACGAGAGAGACTCGCTGATTAGAGAGATCATTAAATGAGAGATTGTGAGGGCAAGAGAGATCTAGAGCATAATTTTTCTCAAAATTTCTTTTTGTAGCATTGTTTTGCTACGCCCGCATCATGATTTGTTGCATAGTCAACTTTCTTGATACAAAATTTAAAAAATCAGATTTTTTTTGTTTTTTCAAATGAACACTCAACCAATGAGAGAGCTGCGACATTAGAGAACACTTGACCAAAACTCCGGTCTTTTTCATCTAAAAAACGACATCTGCCTTTCTTTGCTGTTCTACTAAACCAGTGTCATTGAACCAAATTTGAGCACGATCTAACATGTCGACCTTCATCGACTCGTATCACCTCAAATTTTTCAATAATTCTCAACAACTGATTTTATGTCTTAAAAATGAAGATCGGAGACCGATGATGGGAATGCTTACACTCGAAGGATAAAAGTAGTGATGCCCAAATTTAATAATGGAAGAAGAATACCCATTGTTTGGTTTCCTTTCATTCATTTCCTGCTCTTTTAAACGTTTAATTTAATGATTTATTTCAACTAAGTTTACATGTCGTTTGATGTGATATTAAAATATGAGTTTACTAGTGGGAGTTTATTTTTCCCAAATGTTATTTTTCTAATTTTCTTTTTTAATTTCTTTTTTACACTTTTTCATCCCACTTTCCCTCCTTTCACTTCTCTCTCTCCCCTTTCTTTTATTTTTATGGGTTAAAATATTATTTTGATGTTGTATTTTCTATTTTTGTTCAAATTAGTCCTTCCAACTTCTAACTATTGTTCTTTTTGTACTTTCAAATTTCAAGGTCTATCTCACTTCTTTGTTTCATATTTTATTTATTTTATTCCTACATTTTTCTCCCTTTTTATTTCTCAACAAAGGAAACAGATGCGTGCTAAAAAAAATATAAAATGAAAATGGAAAAAATACATCGTGAGACAGAATACATCACTGACATAGAAAAGAAAAGAAATTTGGGCGTGTTTTAGAGAAAAGAGATTAGGGTCTCATTTAGAGTGATCGTAGAATTATTAATTTTGAATGAAGAGATTCAAGTATATGTTGGGGAGTGGATTCGAACTCACAACTGTTGGTTCGAGGTATATGCGAATTACCGCTAAGCTGCTGGCTATAATATCTTTATTTAATCTCTAAACTAATTTAAATATCTATATTTAATCCCTATACTAATTTAATATAATATATATTTCCATGGTGCTACCGAATCGATGTTATGAACATAATGTATTAATATTCCTCCTTCAAATAGCAGAATAGTGCTTTGGTGCAATGTCATTACCTCTATCGTGTGGCATATATGGCAGAAAGAAATTATCGCCTCTTCTCGGAAATCTCTAGATCATCATCTCATCTTTGAGACGATATTAAAATGGTCTTTTCATCCTGGTCATCTAAATAGACTTACTTTTGCAATTGTGATATTATTGCTACCATCTCTCTTAATTGGAGTGCTTTCATATAGCCTCCTCCTCTTGTATGTTTCTCACATACTTTTTGAATGAATGGTATGTTGTCTTGTTTGCATTGGTTTATAATAGTTATAAAAAGACCCCTTTTATTTAGTCTATGCATACCGATAATATTCAGTATACAAATAATTATAATATAAAATCAAATTAGTGTATATATATATTTGAAAGTAAAAATATAAAAATACTAAAGATCCTTATGTTTGTTGTTGTGAGATATTGGAAATATTTAACAAATGGAGAGAAAATATTAAAAAAAAGAGCACTAGGCCGAAACTTTACCAAAAGAAGTTGGGTAGCTTTTAATCTAATTCTATATATGACCCGTATCCAACCTTATAAAAAATTAAATCTTACACTTTTATATTATATTATGTTATTAATATTTTTTATAATATATGATCAAAAGAATATTAGAAATGATATTTTACATACAACTTATCGACTTATCAATTACCAGTTTTATAGGTCAACATGAACATAATTTCTCCTCGAGTTGGAGGTTCAAACCTCACCCCTATATTCCCAATTTGTTGTACCAAAAATTTTAGAAGAGAGAAAACATATCATCTAATAAGAAAGAAAAATCCCGTCTAAATTTCTAATCAATTAGTTCAAATTTCAAGTTTTCTTGTTCATGATCTATTTCCCTTCTCTAAATTTCACTTATTAATTATGTATTACATCATTATAAATTTATCATCAATCAATTCTAATATTTACCGCGAAAATGAGTATAGCTCAGTAAAACATTAGTGACTAAAATATATATTTAACTTTAAATTTTATTTTGGATTTGTAACTGAATTTTTTTTATTTTAAGTTTAAAATTAACGATTTTATTTTTGTGCTAATTATATAATGTATTTTGCTCAATTGTATCTCTTAATTTCTTCATCAAAATATTTATTTTCTCCTTAAGTGAGAACTTTCTTGTTCATCCATCCATTCTATAATCTTCTTCTCTTTGTCTAAGAGTAATGAGTTGAGGTTTTTAATTTGTTAAGTTATTTGATAATAAAGGTGTTTCTAACTATTTAATAGTATCAGATATATTCTCACCATTCAAGAAAAGAATTCCCCTTGACAATAGCTCCATTTAGGAATCTGAAAAAGCAATGGTTTAAAAAATATTTATTTTCTATTTGAGACATTTTTTATAATTATGTAACTGAAGCACGATAACAAATATAGATTAAAAAATACAATAATAATTAAGAAAGGAAGGAAAAGAGTAAGTGGCCGGCAAAGTTGGATGGAGCCGCCCACTTTGGTGAAGAAATAATTAAATAATAATAATAAATAAATGAAAAGCTGAGCTTATTATAAAAGATAATATATGAAAAGATGAGAATAAAGGATAAAAATAAAATAAAAAAAAGACGTGAGGGCTTTGTAGAAACAAACCTACAAACTTCTACTGCCACTCACGCCTGGTATGGTAACATTTTCTTTTACTTTTTAGAAATTTTAAGTATTTTACGATTAATTATGTTTCTTGTATAGAAATTTTGGAAACAAGTTTATTGTTTGTTATTTCCATTTTCAATTTGTTCCAAAACATAAATAAAAAGTTGTTTCATCATACTTTAATGAATGGATATTGAGACCATGCAATTCCTTTTTCTTTATTACAAATGAAGAGACAGAAACAAAAAGCAGGGAACGCGTTACCAAACAAGCCTTTAATTTTTCTCTCTCAATTATTAAGTTTGGAGGTTCAAACGCTACCACCGTGTCGTTTAATCGTTATACTTAATCTAATATTTAAGACACTGTCTATTTATCTTATAATCCTCTTCAACTTGTCTATCTTTGGTGATGATCCTCATCTAAATCTTTTGGGAGGAAATATTAATTATTGTCACAATATTAATAAAATATTTTCAAATTTTAAATAAAAATAAGGTGTGCCCAGAGAAAAAATCCTTTATTTCAGGATCTCAATATCTACATAGTTTTAGACAAGAGAATGTAATATCAATTTAGAAACTTGATCAACACAAAAGCATTGAAGTTATCCTTTTGCATCCTTTCAAAACAAAAACTTCAATTTGCACCAGTGCTCTTGCCCCAAAGCTCTTGCCCCAAATGTATACGTATATACATATGTAATAAACTCTTTGGTTTTCTCTACGATAGTACAAAATATCCAAGAATTTACAAATAACTTCTGGTTGTTCCATTTTTCTTTACAATATATGTATACATTTGTCATCATGAACTTAATATTGGAATGCACTTTTTTTGGATAAAAAATACATCATTTTATGAAAGGAGGTAGGTGAAAAACATACAACAAAAAAGAGGGAGCTGGATTAAAGTTCTCCAATTAAGAGAAATGACTGAGATATCGATGACCAAAAAGATCTGGAGACATCCAAAACGCGAGACGGTTGAATTCCTCTCCAATCATGTGTTTTTTAAAGAATATATCCAAAAGAAAAGAAAATCATCACGGCACTTGTTTAGAAAATCTTCAATGTGGAGATGTGGAATGATTGGAATAGAAATAGAAGATGGCAAATAGTGGAAGTGAAAGCCAAAGGGCAATGAATCATCAAATGGTCCAAGTCCAAGTTTTCCGCATTGCAATCAATATTGGAATGCGGTTGATGAGATGATAGGTAGAACAAGAAATTAATAAGAGAATCTTCAATCACCCCAAAATGAATTATCCAACATCTTCCCCAATTCTGCAATCAACCATCCATCAGCTTTTGCCATTTTCCCTTCAAATTGACAGAAAAATTAAGACATCTCAACACATATACAGGGGATTTCAAGTGTGACTCACCTTCATTATGGATTAAACTATTAAATAATGAGAATTCCTCAGCATGATGATCAGCCTGGTTTTCCTCCAAATTCTGCATTAATACCATTCACAACAAAATCACACCAATACATATATACATATATCACTAAACCAAAGGTATGCAATTTTAGTCAATACATAATGTCAGGATTTCGACGGGACTTTATTTAACACAGTTTAAGAGGACCATAACACCTGTTCTGTTCGATAAACAAATATTGAATGAATGGTACCATCACAATCATCCTCTCAAGCTTGCTTGCCGGAAAATGACATTAATATCTTCAGCAACGACCCTCGTCTATAAATCTTTTGGGAGGAAACGTTATTTATTGTCACGATGTAATCAAATATTTTAGAATTTTAAGTGAGGAATAATGCTTACCATTTCAAGAGAAAAAATCCTTCATTTCAAAACAATTCTCAATATCTACATATCTACATAGTTCAGACCATCCGAATGCAATATCAGTTTAGAAAAATTATCAAGACAAAAATATCGAGGCTTTTCTTACAGTTAGAATTATAGTAGTCATCCTTTTGCATCCTCCCAAAACCAAATTTTCATGGTGCACTTGTGTTCTTGCAACACAAGGATTAAGCAGCTAGTCCTATGGCATTTTATATCTAACTCCAAAATATTTGAAGAAAATTAAATTGAATAAACTGACCTCTATTGGGTATAAATTCTTAAAATGATGAATGATCCATTTAATTTTGATATGCATGTTTGGGATATGGACTTTGGTTGTTGGAATTTCACTCCAACAAGACCGTTATTCGAGAGGGAACAAGTACAATGGTCTCTCCGATCCTCTACCTTTCCCATTCCGACGAATTTTCGCGGGAAAGATTCTCCCAAATGGACTCTTTCCACCGATGGTCTTTTTTCAGTGAAGTCAATTAAAGGCTGCCTTCGACCCAGGATTATCTCTCATCCCCACCACCACAACTTCTTCTCCACCTTATGGAATTTACTCATCCCGAAGAAGTGTAAATTTTTTCTGTGGTGTATTCTTCATTGAGCTCTAAACACACAGGACAAGCTTCAGAATTTTGATCCGCATAAGAACACATCAACCTGTAAAATATATATAAAAAAAAAACTGTAATCTTGGTTGTTAAGTCATTAGTAATATTAGATGAAATAGCCAAATTATCTATTGTATAAACAAACTATAATTACTTGAATCATAATCATTCTCCCAAACTTTGTTGACCACGACAATAAATCTAATTTTCTTAGTTTTCAAACCTTGAGAGTAAAAAAAATATATATATATTTTAGGACAATATGAATAACTATTTCAAGAAATTATATAAACAAATCTCAAAGATAATTCTTTAGAAATCACACTGACAAAAATAATTGATCATACTATAAATTTGAAACAATTTATTTATAAAAAAATAAAAATATACTTGGAGGATTTAAAGCAGGATAGTACTCTCATTATATTTGGAGGGAAAACTTTTTCAATATTATTGCATGACTCAATTTCTACCCTTTCGAGTTTGGAAAATGAATTAGAAACGAGTACGTTGTGCCATATAATCTTCAAATTGTCTGCTGTTCTAATTTTCAATTCCACCAAATTAGGGAGCAATACCTACAATTTACATAATTTGACAATTTAGCTAGGACAACCATCAATATAACCATTACTCATAAAAACATGCTAAGAAGAACATAAACTTAATATAGTCATTTAAAATTACCGAAACCAATCGAAAAATCGTCAAGGACTGAAGAATAGTTTCCCAGCTTTTGGTCCTTATGGTTTCAGATTT
>NW_019104557.1:579427-593148 GCF_001995035.1 Momordica charantia | reverse complement strand
CTTCAATCCACGCACCAGAAAAACCATTGTCGACGGCCAACCTCGCCAGTTCATGTGCAAACCGATTGCATGCACAGAGACACTGGGAGAATTTCACATTTGTAAGGTAAGCTGTTAACTCAGTAATTTCCCCCAAAATCATACCTTAATTCAGTTTTATCAACAGCATTATCCTCCAATCTTCTAATCACCAAGAGTTAATCTGGTTCAATTTCAATATGGAAGAAGCCCAGCTTGATTGCTTCAGACAAACTTTCACGGATTGCGAAAGCTTCCGCCACCATGGAGTCACACACATAAAGGAAACCTCTTTTGAGAAGGTGAACGTAACTTCACCCCTCATATTCCAAATAACAGCTCCAATTTCCATTCAGTTTTCTTCCTTTCCTAATAGCAATGTCTGTGTCTAATTTCAGATAATCTTCATTGCGGGGGCACCGCCTCAGCCGAACACCATTATCAGTAATTGTTTTGGGTCTCCACTTCTAACCCGCATATGAGTCGTTTTATACTGATAATGTAGGATGCAACCCATTTCCAGACATCTCTCTGATTGCAACTAACACCACCCTCGCCAAACCTTTCCTTATTTCTGTTTCCCCAGATTTCCCAACATATAGCTAAGAACAACCAAAGAGAGAGCTAACCAAAACCACCACAATAGATCAGCCATAGAGTGAAACCTCTCAGGGTGATTCATATAGGAAAAAGGTGTTTCCTTCCAAAGATGTCTATTGTGTTTACTATTTACAACTCCATATAGCATGACATGGGATCTCAGCCATCCCACCATATTTAAAACATTTACTGTCTACATCCATTCCTCGATTAGTAAGGGTTGTTCCCGTCGAGAGGAAATCTTTAAAGGCTTTCCACCCAAACACTTTCATTTTGCTAGGCACATTAAGCGACCACAACTCCTTCCACTATTGAAACATAACCTGAAAATTCGACTGCCACTTTTCACGGTATAGATGTCATCTTGGGAGTAATGCCATAATAAAGAATCCTCAACCCTTCTCTTTGGAAGTGTATATTGAGGATTAACTGCACATCCTCCTCGGGAAAGTTATTTGTAACCTCATTTCTATCCCACCCACCATTTGGAAGAATGAGAGAAGAGACTTTCTTATCAGAAGCTCCCCTCCCCTATAGGGAAACGTAGTAGTAAATGACCCTGGCCTAGGCACCCATTTGCCTCTTTGGAGAAAAACTTGATCACCATTTCCAACCCTCCACTGGATACCTTTAGAAAGAAGTTGCTTCCCCCCACATAATACTCTTCCAAATAAAAGAATCTTGTTTCCTTGCCGAGGCCTCTAAAAAGGAACAGTCAGCAAAATATTTTATTTTTAGAGCCAAAGCTAGTAGAGAGTTCGGCTTAGTCATAATCCGCCAGCCTTGCTCTGCTAGAAGAGCTTTGTTAAAAAGTTCGAGATCCCAAAAGCCAACGCCACCCTTAAATTTAGACACACACAATGCCTTCCACATGACCCAGTGGACCTGTCTCCGCTCCATGCCTCCACCCCACTAGAACCTTGCCATCAATCTATTACAGTCATATTGAATAAATCCTTTTGGAAGCCTGAATAAATCCTTTTGGAAGCCTAAAACGGCCCATCGCATATGTTGGAATAGCTTGCACCACCGCCTTTATGAGTATTGCCTTTCCTCCCGTCGAAAAGAGGTCACCTTTATAGCCTTGGATATATTTCCAAATACAATTAGTAAGGAAGGAAAATGACTGTTTTTTCTTACGTGATAGAGAAGCTGGAAGGCCAAGGTACCTTTCATGGCACCGCCTTTATAAGTATTTCCTTTCCTCCCACCGAAAAAAAGGTCACCTTTTCAACCTTGGATATATTTCCAAATATGATCAGTAAGGAAGGAAAATGACTGCTCAAATCAGCCGCCTCCTCCTCCTCAGAGGTGAGCTTCATCTTCCTCCATTGATAGGTAATGTCATCAATATTCATTTTGGTTAACAAACTATCTTTCTGCAAAACAAGCACCCTCAGAACAAACCCAGAGGAATATGATGGCGCTTCCTGCACATAGGCAGGTCTCCTACTCTCACTCTGGAGAGAAAAATTCTGGGTGCTACTAAAATTAAAACTCTATCTAGAAAAAACTTGCCCTATGGTTTGAGATATAGTTTCAATTTTATCCTTATAATTTTAGAAGTTTCTAACTTAGTCAATAAAGTTTCTATTTAGTCTTTATAGTTTTTTATCTTTAGAGTTTAGACTTAATTCCAATCTAAACCCTAAATTTTGTTAAATCTTACGTATTGTTTATAAATTGTGTTTCACCCACTAAAAAAATAAGTCGATGTACAAACTAGTCCAGACACTCACGGATATATGAAATTAAGTTCAAATCTCATGATCCAAATTGAAACTAACCCAAATTCAAATCTCATGAACTAAATTGAAACTAACTCAAACTATATAAAGACTATAATTAAAAATTTTATAATCATGGTGACCCAATTGAAACTTACAAAAGGTGACAAAAATTTAATTTCACTCAAATATAAACATAAGTTTTGACAAGGAAACAAAATAATAATAATAAAAAAGTTGGGTGTATATGATACATAAAATGTGTTATTGTGAATACAAAATGGTTGAAATTTAAGGAGCTTACCTCTTCGCTGAAGAATGAACCCTCATTGCTTATTTTGCTTGTCTCGACTTTTTCTAAATTTGATTCTCCGATTCGTTCCATTTGGGACCAAAAACATCGAACCCGTGGTACGTAATCTAGAGATAAAGTCTTCAAGTGCGGAAACTCTATAGTGGCAGTTGTCTCTTTGCTTTCCATCACAGCGATCACTTCCAACATCTTACAGTTCCAAATAGTAATGCTTTCAAGATTCAAAATGTCATCCAAGATGCAGTTGTAAAACAGAGTTCCCAATCTTTTACAATCGTCTACACTTACTCTCCTCAACTTGTTGAAAGGAAGTTTTGTGACATGCCCATGAATTATACTCTCCAAATTCTCCAACTTGTACAGTTGTAGGTCCTCCAGATTGGATAAGATTTTTCGTAAAGGCTTGTTCTGTTGATGGATTAAATGCTTTTATTCTGGATTATTCAAAAGGTGGAGATGCTTCAAATGCGAAGACTCATTTTCATCTAATTCAAACGGGAAAACTCTTGCACCAATTGATCCAACTAAATGCAGTTTTTCACACCTCTTTAACACTAATTCTATCCAATCATCCAAACAACTTCCTGATTCCATCTTCAGCCACAACGTTCTAGAGAACTGATTATGCAAACGAATCTTTGCTTCGTGGATTCCGATGGTAATGTTGAACTTTTCTAAAGTCAACTCTCTCGAAAACAATTGTTTTGGCATAATTTTTTCATCTTGAATCACTAGACTTATAGTAGAAAGGTTTGGCAAGCACCTGAGCTCAGAAAGACTAGCATTCTTTCGTTCTTTATTCAATTCTTCTCCTTCCCATCCCATGAAAGTTTTCAAATTTAATTCTTCTAGCTTTGTCAACTTTGAAAGAATATTTGGTGGAATTACTTTTAGTTTGTTGCAAAATGATAAATCAAACACTTTCAACAGCGTCAATTGACTTATCGTCATAGGAATTTGGATGATGTTAGATTCTTTAAAACTGAGGATTTCAAGCTTTTTTAACTCACCAATCATATCTATGTTCCCCAATTCACAACGAACCAAATGTAATGACCTAACATTTGCAAAGGAGTAAAGCCATTGTGCTGATAGAGAAACTTTCATGCCTTTCAATTCTAAACCTTTCAGCTCTTTCGTTTCTTCAAAAAAATTGTGTGCCAACTCATGTCTCCCAACCAAATTGTGTGCCAACTCAGGTCTCCCAACCAATCGTCCATGTAACATTAATAATTGAACTTTGGGTAACATTAACTTCTGGGGAAGACTATGCAAATCTTTAACATCTAAGTACACTGCAGTATCTGATATTTTCTCTTCTTCTCATTCGTTCAACCTTTTCACATAGCTTAATGTACGAATTTGGTCATCATTAGATGCAATTGATATGGCTACATCACGAACTATATCATGCATTTTCACAACATTGTCAAATTCAGATTGCAAAAGCAATGAAGAAGATATGAGATCATCAACCAATTTTGTTATCCTACACCGTCCTTGTGCCATAGTGCGAACACCATGCAAGAAACCCATGCCCATAGCGTATATATGCAAGTCTTCAACCTTAATGAGAAAATCTTCTGGAAACATACTACAAAGCAAAAATAGTAATTTGACCTCTTTACCTTGTAAGTAGTCATAACTTAATTTCAGCGATGAATACACTTTCTTATTCATTTCTCTAATATTTACAGCCACAGGATTTTTTAGTTGATCTAAGGCATCTTTCCAAATAGGTGAGGATTTATTTCGTAATGCTTTAGCAACGGTAGTAATAGCAATTGGCAAATGTGCACATTCCTTCACCATTTGAATAGCTATAGATTTCAAATCATACGTTTCAACAATTTCACCAACTATTTTCTTGAATAAATTCCATGACTCGTCTTCTTCTAGAACTTTTATCTCAAAAATTTTATTAATGTACATCTCATTAGATAATACATGTTTATCCCTTGAGGTAAATAAGAGCTTGCATCCTGTGTGTTGTGGAACAATTGGGATTCCTATTGTTTCCAAATCAATATGCTCCCAAATATCATCAAACACAATCAGGATATTGTTTTCCATCTTCAACCTCTTGTATAGTTTTAGTGCTCTTCCTTCTATAGTTTCTTGATCGAACTTTAAACCTAACATATCAGCTATTTGTCCTTGAATGCTTTTCAAATCTGGTGTCTGACTCACTGTCAATGTTATCACTTGATCCAACGATTTTTCCTCCATAACTGTTCTTGAAATTTCTTTTACCAGCATCGTTTTGCCAACACCTCCCATCCCATACACTCCAATCATGTTGACACTATTATCTAAGAGAGCATCCATGATTTGCTCCACAATCGACTTTCTTGATTCAAAATTAAGAAAATCTAGTATTATCGTCAATGAATTCCCAACAGTTACATGTCCCTTATAGGACACTTCATTGAAACTCCATTCATCTTTCATCCCAAGAATCTCTTCAACCATTTTCTTTGCCTTTTTACTCAACTTATGTCGTTGGACCAAATTCAAGCACAATCTAACTTGTTGACTAGCATTGACTAGTATCACAGATTTCTCAACGATGTCATCCACTTCGCTTAGCCATTCCTCAACACCAAGTTTTATGTCTTCTGCATTTCTTCTTGCAACATTGACCCTATCTTGCACTGATTCTCTATTTCTCTTCAGTTTTTCAACTTCACTTTCGAGTTTTTCAATGTTGCTGGTCATGAAACATGGATAACCAAGTTCACGTCCAATGGGCTCAACAGTTAATTCGACAATTTTTCCAATGATCGAATAAAGAATTTCCATGGCCCACGTACTTGATCTTTGAAAAGAAAACCCACAAAATATAATTTAAAAGCCAAACGTCCAAAACGAATTAACCTGAAGTGAAATTCTGGCTAAGACTGAAGCAGTTGCACAGCAGAAGTCCACACAAGAACAAGCAACTGCAATAAAAATGACAATAAGACAAAGATATGTAATTTCAGCTTAAGAAACAGAGGAAAAAGAACATCAGAAAGAAATGGATAAGAAAATAATGTAAAGATGGGAAGTAGTGAAGGGATGAAACATTTCACCTGATTGTAAACTCGATAACAATATGAACTTGTGAAGGATAGATCACGCAGAGAAAAATGAAGATGAGAACATGAGAATGGGAATCCTTTCCGTGGATGGAAGAAAGTAGAGAGACGACAAAATTGAATAATTGAAGAAGAAAACCAAAACCCCGGCCCACACCAATACTGTTTGTGTTTGGTTTTACTTTTAGTCAATTTAATATTAAATGCTTGGGGTCCACCTCAACGGCAGATTCACGTAATCTAGTTTTTTTTTTTTTTTTTAGCAAAATATAGTTTTGATCTCGAGGTGTGAGGTACGTGTTTAATTGGTCCCTTAAATTTCAAAATTAACGCTTTTTGCGCCTGAGATTTAAGGTAGGTGTCTAATTGGTCCCTAAAGTTTCAAAATTAACATTTTTTGTCCCTGAAGTTTGAGAAATAGTTCTGAATGGTCCCTGATTTTTTTACTATTATTAACTAATATTATAACGACGTGTGACAAATTGCAATTAAATTGTTTATTGTAGTTACTTATGTGACAAATTATATTAATTAAGTGATATATGTCAGGTATGAATGGTGGACGGCGGTGGCAAAGACGTTGTGGTCGCCGAAAAAGGGTGAGAGAAAGAGAGAGGAAAAGATGAGGAGAGGAGGGAGAAAGCACCATCACCTACACATATATAATTTAATTAATATAATTTATCACATCAGCAACTACAATAAAAAATTTAATTGCAGTTTGTCACGTCATTTTAATATTAGTTAATTAACAGTAAAAGAAATCAAGGACCATTTAGAACTATTTCTCAAATTTGAATGACCAAAAGTGTTCATTTTAAAATTTCAGAGACCAAGTTGACACTTACTTTAAACCTCGAGGACCAAAAATGTTCATTTTGAAATTTCAGGGACCAATTAATTAAACACCTACCTCAAACCTCAGGCACCAAAAGTGTTCATTTTGAAACTTCATGGACCAAATAGACATCTACCTCAAACCTCAGGGACCAGAAATGTATTTTGCCTTATTTTTTATGTAAGTTATAAACTAAAACAAAATATTATTTCGATGTAATCAAAAACCACATAATATAGAATTTTGTAAGGGTAGTTGTAAATATGGCAAAAATATTTAGTAAAATAACAACTTCATTTAGTTTTTTTAAATAGCATTTTTTCCAACAAAAAACGGAAATCCAATTTTAAAATTACAACTTACCCTGCAATACATATGATATACATCTATAATATATCTGCAATATATCTAACTACTGATATTCTTCTGATATACCACTGATAATAATTATATAAAATTGATTTACTTCTGATATAATGATGATATCTACTAAACTTCAAACATTACTTACCACTGATATACGTATGATGACCATTGATTTATCACATCGATACAATATTTATATATATGTGATATAAACTTAATATGTCTCTAATTTACCATTGATATACAAATGATATGTCACTAATATAACTTTGATATCTACTGATATAACTTCTTATATATGATTATATGATTTACTACTAATATAAAACTTATATATATTTAATATATACTTAATATGCTTCTAATTTACCACTAATATATCTTTGATATAACCATGATATAACTATGATACATGTGTGTTGATATAATACTATTATATCCACCATTTTTTCATATGAAAACAATGGTGCAAAAAAAATTTTGAAATATAAAGTTTTTGTATAAAAAGTTTATGTGGATCATGCACGTCCAAAAAAAATGTTAAAAAGCTGATATACCTTATAAATTTAAATAGTTGATATCCCTTACATTTAGTATCTAATTAATATTAATATAGAATCAATAGTAGTGATATAGTAATCAATATTATTGATAATATTAGTATATCAATCAACAAATTACAATGATAAATTAGAATTTAAACAGTTGATATATCTTATATTTAGTATATAATAAATTAGAGATACATCAGAGAGAGAGATATATATATATATATATATATATATATTAGAGGTATAATACATACATAATATAATGTATATGATGGATGTATATATATATATATATATATATATATATATATATATATATATTAGAGGTATAATACATACATAATATAATGTATATCATGGATGTATCTGATAATATATATCAGGGGTACATCGAATGTATATCAGAAGTACATCAAATATATATCAGATATAGATTGAATGTATATCATATACAGATATACATTGGATATATATCAGATACAGATATACACTGGATGTATATCAGATATCATAAGGGTAAAATCGGAATAATAAAAATTTCGAAAATAAAAATTCAAATATTTTGCTATATTTGAAATTTTGAAAAGTTTGTGACATTTTTTGAAATACATATATATTTTTGCTAGCCACAACAATTACCCAATTTTTTAAGTACAAAGTGGGATATTCATATATATAAAAAAAAAATACAATATGGAGTGGAGGATTTGAACTCACGATCTCTGAAAATAACATTAAATTCTTGGGTCCACATCAACTGCAACGTGGGTAAATGCAAGATCCATATCATTCACCCTATGACTTTATGAGAAATGGTTTTTATTAATGTGTATAATTTGTGTTAGAATTGTCAAATCGAACATAGCTCAAGTGGTTAAGACACTTATCTATGATCAAAATGAACTAAAGTTGAAAGTATATTAATCAAAATAGTATTTTAACTACCAAAATATAATTTAAATCTATTTCAGTTTATCGTTTATTCTTAATCTATCAATTTATTTCAACTTAACAAGTTATTAAAAAATTAAAGCATATGATTGTATGTAGCATTAAAATATAGGTTTATTTATAGTAATTACTTGAAGTGAACATACTCAATTTGAAAAGTCCATATATGGATACTTAATGAATAATTAACCTATATATGTTGTACTAGTTATACCTATTTCTAAACTAGAGGCCATGAGTTCAAAGTCTTACTATTACAAGTCTTACTATTACATGTTATACTAAAAAATTTTGAATAATCGACCTATATATGTTGAAATTTATTTCCATGAAACCATAAATTAATTATTTAATCTATGCATCCCTCCGTTTGATTCAATTTCCTTATCATTTAGGTCTTGATTGTAACTATTTCGTTTTTAATTTTCTGTTTTTATATTTTTGTTTGTTTAGTCATAATTTCTTGGATATGCTTTCACACTAAAAAAAAAAATGTTTGAATTCTTAGCTAAATTTAAAATATAAAAAATAAGTTATAGAAAACTATTTTGTTTAGTTTTCAAATTTTATCTAATGTTATGAAAACGTTTTTAAAAATAGATAGTAACCTAAAGAAATATAAGGGTTAAAGTGATGTTTACTAGCTTAATTTTAAGACAGAAAGCCAAAAACAAAATTTTAAGAACAGAAAGCCAAAAACAAAATGGTTATGAAAAATACAGAAAAGATAAAGACTAAGGACTAAGAAAGTGAAGAGATGGAATGAGAAAAAAATGGTCAATATTTGTGCAACAAATTCGGTCATGGTCGAATCTGGTCAACGAAGGCGATTGGAATGAGCTTGGGAATCACTTGGCTAGAAAGCGGTGAGGCGCGACCCACAACAAACAAAGGAAGACATGCATAAGAGAAATAAAGATTTTGATGTTCAAGTCCGTTTAAGTTCTACTTTAGTGTAAAGATTGACAAGTCATTTGATCGAGGGTGAAGTGTTCTATTTATAGGTTGAGGATCCAACAATATTGTCTCGAAAGCCGACCTGTCGAGTGAATAAATTTGGGAATGGGCAAGGCCTTCGGCTGAATAGGGGTTTCCATGTAGTTTTACGGTGAAGTATGAATGTCTTTCTTTGGGTGGTCTTTAGAGGAGATCTAGTCCTTCCGACTTTTCTCTATCCTCTATGTTGCAATACTATATATATATATATATTTTTTTTTTTTTTTGGCTCACAAGAGTCTAGAAAATGAGAGAGACTCGGTGAATAGAGAGATCCAATAAAGAGATTGAGGGAGCAAGAGAGATCTAGAGAGACCATGGGAGTGCGAGAGCAATGAAGATGGAGAAAGTCACTTCATCAAATGACTTTTTCTCCGTAATTTTTCTCAAGATTTCTTTTTGTAGCATTGTTACACTCCAATCGTGCTGTGCATCCATGATTTGTCCATAGTCAACTTTTTTATACAAAGTTTAAAAAATCAGATTTTCTTTTTCCATCAAATGAACACTAAACCAATGGGAGAGCTACGACACTATAGAACACCTTACCACAACTCCCCACCCTTTTTCATCTCAAAAACGACATTTGCCATTTTCTTTGCTTTTCTACTCGACCTGTGTCGTTGAACCACATTCTTGCACAATCTGACATGTCAACCTTCATTGACATGTTAAAAATGAAGATCAGAGACTGAGGATGGGAATGCTTTCACTGAAAGAAAAAAAAGTAGTGATGCCAAAATTTAATATTGGAAGAAGACCCATTGTTTGGTTCCCCTCTGGGTTAAGCATAAAGAAGAGTCCCCAAGATATATGATCTTTTAATTCAGTTCCTGCTCTTTTAAACGTTTAATTTAACAATTTATTTCAACTAAGTTTACATGTCGAAAGTACAAGTATGATGTGATATTAAAATATGAGTTTACTAGTTGGAATTTATTTTTCCCAAATGTATTATGAAAGAGCCATTTCAAATGATATAATCTAACTAATTCTACAGGACACTTTAGAAGATGTGTTTTCTCATTGAAATTACCAAATCAGTGATTCAATATTGCTTCACCAAATACAAATCAGTTTGTTAATCTAAGAACTACTGATGGCATTGGCAGTAACAAAGTTAACAAACAAACTACACCTTCGGCCTTAGCCTCAGCGCCCTCTGCTAACATAAACAGCGGAAACAGCAGCCAGAATTGTTGTTGCTGCAGTCATTATGGTGAAGAAGCTCTTCTTCCGTTCCTCCACTCGTGCGGTCTCGAGACGGTGCTTCATTTCTTCCACCATTTTCTCCTTGTTTGTGAAAGATGTTCTAATGGCATTCAAATGTTCAACAAAGGGCTCAGAAGAAGCTTCCCCTACTCCCTTCTCATAGCCATCACAGACAGCCAAACAAGTTTTCTTCAACAATGCCAAAGCTTTCTCTGAATTAGCAACAGCTGATTTTACCTCAGCTTTCAGATCATCTATTCTACGCTGAGCTTCTAACAAGTTTTTCTCCATTGAATCTCTTTCCCCGACCAAGATATCGATCCGTTTCTCCATCTCCTTCTTTATGTTGAGTGAATCCTCTTGAGAAATCATGGCTTCTACAAGCCTACTCTCCTTGTCTTTGAGTAACAAACTCAGCTTCTCAACACTTCCCTTCTCATCACTGAAACTCTTTCTAGCATCGTCCCTCTCAAATGAAACTTCAACTAAAGCGTCTCGAAGACGACTGATTTCGGAGAGTAATTCCTCATTTCTTGCTTTCTCGACGTCACCCAACTCCGTCAAAGAAGTTATAGCTTCTTTGAGTTTACTCGATTCCCTTTGTAACTCTCCAATGATATTCTCTGCTTCCTTTTTCTTCTCCTCCATTTCAACTTTGTCACGGGTGATTACCTCAATCGTGCGTCGCAAGTTCCCCACCTCCTCTTGGACTAGATTCAAATTCAGCTCAAGTGACTCTCTCTGTTGAGTTAACATCTCCATATCTTTTTCCTTCTTCTGCAACTGTTTGACTAGAGCATCAATCTCCATCAGCATGCCATTTTCCTTCTCTATTGCTTCTTCAGTTCTCTTTTCAATCTCAGAAATTCTCTGTTCATTTTCTTTCTTCTCCTGTTTGAAACTGAATGTACTCTCATTCAATTGAACCACTTCCTTCTCTAACTTCAGAATCTCCATTTGAAGGCCATCCTTTTCCCTCTCAATCTCTACTTTCTCCTTCATTTTCTCTTCCATCTTCCTCTCTAAATCTTCAATCACCACAGCTGACTCGTCCAACAACTTCTTAACAGATTCATTTTCTTTCAACAGAGTCCCATTCACAACCTCAATCTCCATTTTTTCACCCATCAACTTCTCGCATTTCCCCTTCAAACCTGCAATCTCTTCCAATGCCATCCTCTCATTTCTCTCCATTTTCCCTCTCAAATCCCCTGTTTCTTCCAACAACCCATCAAAAGCAATCTTCATCGCATCCCTCTCAGAACGCACTCTCCTCCATTTCTCTCTCTCTTCCTCAACTTTCAAAACAAGTTCATTAACCTCAGCCTTCAATAACCCAATCTCCATTTCCTTCAACCTCTCGCTCTCCCTTTTCTCCGCCATTAACCCACAAATCCCCCCACCCATTTCCTCCATTTGACTCTGCAAGAAAACAGAAACCACATTCTTTTCCAAATCCAACCCATAAATCCCCTCACAGGCCTCACCCAGTTCCCCCATTACCTGATTCTTTTCATCAACATTCCGCTTCAAATCGATCTCCAGAGCGTCCTTCGTCTTAACCAGAGCGCCGACCTCCATTCTCCGCTCGTGGGTCTCCTTCACCAAACGATCATTCAGCGATTTCAAGCTCTGCAACTTCAGCACAGAGTCATCCATGGCGGCTCTGGATTGCTCCGGGTCGCTATCCTCCTGCTGCGGCTGATTCTGCATCTGCTTCGGCTCTTTGGCCACTCGGGTAGCTTTCTTTTTGGCCATTTCTTGATTCTTGAACTTTTGAAGGGATTGCGGCTTCTGAAGATAGGGTTTTATGGTGGAGAAGAAGAGGATAACAAACGGCAAGTTGAGGGGGGAAATGGAGGGTTTTTGGTTTTGGGGTTTGAAGAAGAAACTTTTTGGGGAATTTGAAAATTGCTTCGGTTTTAGGAGAACCGTTTAAGAGATGGAGAACTGATTCGGTGTGGACTTTTCTAGGATAGCTTAATTTAAATTCGCCTATACGTTCCTGCCACGTGTCGAATCTATCCACGTGTGTGAGTCTAATTGGGTAACGCGGGTCCCACTCCCGTTCCATTAATTTAGTACATGAATATGAAATTTAGAGTCTTAAATGTAATGCCAAATGCACATGATCTTGGTTTTTAAATTGGTATTTGTACCGACAATATTTTATTTACTCTGTAAAAAAACTGTAATATCTGTGACTTTTCAGAAGAAAAAAAAGGACAAAGTAAAATTCATATATTTTTTTCACAATAAATATTAGAAGCATAGTGACTTATAATATACAAAACTTACAAAATATTATTAATGTGAAAATAAATACTATTGGTAAGAAATCTTCACTCGCTTATAAAGTGTGAAAGGTGTATTTAGAAAATAATTGTAAACAAATGTGCATTGAAAGATATCTAAAAATAATGTGTGTTAAAAAGAGGGTAAAATGCATATTTATTAATTCAAATAAATTTTAAGAATTTCTCGATTTTTTATTATTTTTTTTAAGAAGATCCATCATCAATATTTCCTAAAATTGAAACGACATGAAAATTTTATCAACATCTAGATTGAAATTTTTTTAGTTTTGTAGTTCCAACATTAAATCCTCAATGGAAAGATTGGTTAATGATTTTTGGAAAAATATCTATTTTATGAATTTCTTAATTTATCATGATTATTTCAAAAACGACCGCCGTCAATTTGAAGCATAATATTTTCATCAACATATATAACTCAATGATTATAAATTATAATATATTATTTTTTCTTTGAGAGGGTTCAATTCCTCGTCCACATATTTGTGGCATAAAAAACATAATTTTTTTAGTCCAATATTTAAACCATTGATGGAAAGATTGGTTAATGATTTTCTAGAAAAATATTAATCTTTTTATAATTTTTATAATTTTTCATGATTTTTCAGAAATTATCTTTTTAATATTTCCATGAGCACTGAGGGATAGTATTTTCATAAAACAGAAATATATACATAATTTTATATGCATGTATGAAGGTATGTATGTGTATATGATTGGTTGGAGTTCTAATATTTAAACCTTGGATAATAAG
>NW_019104557.1:530780-579272 GCF_001995035.1 Momordica charantia | reverse complement strand
TATATATTATCATCAGTAATATTTAAAAAATGTAGCTACCATCGAAAAACCAAGCTGGTAAATATTAATTTTTTTTCTTTTTTTTTTTAAGTACAACATGTGGGGTATCGAACTTACAACCTATTGGTTGAAGATATATATTAATTCCTACTAAACTCTCATTTTGACAAGCTGGTAAAGATTAGTGGGTTGGAAAAACATTGAATTTCAAATTCTAGACCCCAAATTAATTTTCCATGCCAAAAATAAAGAAAATTGGAGTACAAAGTATGCACTACTAATTCAGCGACGACCATCTTTTTGATTGGTACCGCAGTAGCCCTTTGGTTGGGTATTGGAGCAACATTACCGATTGATAAATCCCTAACTTTAGGTCTTTTTTAAATTGATTCAATTGTGAAATAAATAAAAATTTTAATTAAATATGTGTGTATCTAGGGGTAATTCACTTTGAAGCAACGCCCAGACTGATAAAGTATTCATACCAAAAGGATTATATCCATTGATAAGTTGTGAAGAGTTTAACCATAGATAATCTCTTAACCATCCCATCAAATAAGTGGAAGATCTCGGAGACCCACCAAAGCACGAAAGCCAGAATCAATAAAACCTTCCAAAAAAAAGTTCAAAAATTCCCTGAGTAAGAACCCTTGGATTATCACTTATTCAATGACTGAATATAATGAAAAAAAAGACAAAGAAACGTTTATCCTTTAACCAAAATAAGTATAAACGAAAGAATAAAATTTTTTGAATTTATCACACAATATGGGTTTCAACGAAAGAAATTTAGTCATTAGTAAAGCGCAAGTCAACAAAAGTACTACTSTGAAAAAATTAAAACCTCGAGCTCGAGGCCGAAGTTATCCCATAAAACGCACTACTAATTCTTACATTATCACATGATGTCTCCTTGGGCTAGCCTTTATAAAGTTCCACCCAAGAGATGGCAACAGGGTGGAGTCGGGGGCCATCGCCGTCTCCGTATCCAAAATTTTGAGGGCCGGATTGGGGCGGAGATTCCCCGAACAGGGATGGGTTCCTCACGAAGTACTCGTCCCTGTGTATATATATAAAAATTTTTAATAAATATTTATTAATATTTTAATTATTTAAAAAATATAAACCTTTTCTTTTAAGGAATATTGTTAAATTTAATTAAATACAATTAAAAGTATTTATTAAAATTAATAATGATTATATATAAAAATTAAAAAATTAATAAAATATTAAACAGGGGACGAGGTCAGGGACGGGGTGACCTCCCCCGTCCCCGGTCAAACTGGAGATTCCCCATCCCACCGGGTCAGGTAACCGTGGGGATCTGATCCCGGACGTTGTTTTTTGCCATCTCTGTTTCAGAGACCAAAATAGTTGAAATTTCACCTTCAATTCAACAAAGCTTCATATTTGTGTTCAAACAGTGCAGTACAAGTACAAGGGCTGCTGATCATCCACTATCTGTAATTTTATATTAAAAAGAAAGAAAACTAAACTATGTTTTACTATATTATTAACACATTGCTCTTCCATTTCACTGCCCTCCTACAAACAGCAAGCCCCTTACAAGCAAGCAAAAACCTTCCTTTAGCTTCACTTTCAAGTTTCAAGAATCAAAAGCAAGCTGCCTGTGTCTCTTCAGATCGCTAAGGTATCTCGTCTTGTTGTATTCTTGTGCGTCCAAGAGCTCTTCCGAGTACGTCCGTTGCAGCGACGCCCTTGTGCTCTTCTTTTCACACTCCGCTACATATTTGTCGCCTCTTAGCAGGATGATGACCTGCAATAAACCAGAGCATTACATTACATGTTTGATGAAGAGAAGACGAGGGTGCACTGCACTGTGGTTTTCCTTCCCACTTGCCTGGCTCATCCGAGGTCGGAGGATTGGAGACTGCTCAATGCACAGAGATGCGGTTAGAATCACGCGTTCCATCTCTTCGAGATCATAAGTTTTACCGAGAGAGGGATCGATGAGCTCATCGTGATTGTTGCTATCTAGTAGAGGCTTTGCCTGAAATGAAGAAAACTCAACAGTCCTTAAAGGTATGTTAATGAACTAGGCACTAGTGACATTAGTTTGTTCAAACGTTGTTGTTACCCATAGTACAAGGCTTTGCCGCAATTCGTCCAAGGCTCGACGCCCGGTTATGAGCTCCAACAGTAGAACTCCAAAAGAGTATACATCAGTCTTCTCATCAACTATCCCATGCATGAAATACTCGGGCGCGAAGTATCTGCATCAAACAGATGAGAAATGTGTTTAAAAACAAACAAAAAACAGTACCGCATCAATGAGGAGGAAAATGCAGGCTTACTACTAACCCGAACGTGCCCTCGAATTTCGACACGCTGTAGTGAGTCCATTGTTTGGGTAGCCACTTAGCAAGGCCAAAATCACAAATCTGGATAGATTTGAGTTTAGAATGGTCTCAATGATGAAATAAGATAGAAGCATGAAGTAAAGCTTCAACATTAACATTAAACTAGTATTTAGAACATGAAAGCTACCTGGGGTTCAAAATCTTCTGTAAGCAGAACGTTATCGGCTTTGATATCTCGATGAATGATACGCCTCTGACAATTATCATGAAGATACAGCAGACCATCAGCTATACCGAGAGCGATCTTGTATCTCTTACTCCAATCGAGTTTGCTCGCATTTGGGCCTGGGGGATGTGAATATAAAGGGGTGAATGAGAATTGTACAAACCAAAGAACAGATCAACAAGGTTTAAGGAATCACCATGGAGAAAAGATCCTAAACTTCCATTTTGAGATAATTTGAAAACAAGGTGCATGCCCCCGTCGATGCCACAACCGATCAACTTGGCAGTGTTAGGATGATCGATGTGAGCAATGATGCCGAGCTCGGATAAGAAACACACAGTTCTCTCATCTGGCGCTCCTTTGGTCAGCCTCTTCACTGCTATCAGTTGCCCGTCTTGTAAACGGCCCTTGTAAACCTCGGCGTAGCCACCTTTTCCAATCAAATTTTCTACAAAAACGAACAAGAGAACCATGAAGAACAATAAACGGTGTTGTTGACACCAAACTTAGAGTCAAAAGTGATGAAATACGAACTGCAACCAACCATGGCTGAATTTGTTGGTTGCAGCTTGGAGCTCGGAGAAAGTAAAGTTTCCCAATGAGGACTTGAACTTGTACAAGTCACTTAGCCCCGGATTATCCCTGCCACTCCTGGCCACTCTTCTCGATATCTTCAGCACCCCAAGGGGAGGAAAAGAGGCTAGGCGTCGAAACGATCTCTTTTTCCATAATTTAAAGAACTTTTTCCAGTGAGAAAGAGCCCTTGAGTGTGAATGTTGAGTCTCAGATTCAGGGTTACCATCGTTTGAAGGATCGGGATCAAATTCCGAACTCTGTAAGCTGGCTTCCAAAACTCCTCTAGGGGATGATGCATCATGTTTCTCAATTTCCAGGTCAAAACATCTCAATTCTACATAAAAAGCACATGAAACCAATAATTCAGCAGCCTAAATGATGTACCTATAATAGAAGTTCGTAGAACCAAAAAATATTCACCTCGAGCTGAAGCAGATGGAAACATATTGCTCCGCATTTTTTGCTTCCCATAAGTAGCCATGTATAGTGGAGGTCTTTTGGCTACTTCACCCATACGCCTATCATTCTCCCTATAAAACAACATAGAATAGTCAAAATCTCAACATCAAGTGTAAATGTTTTAATAAGTTTACAAAAGACCCTAATGAGAATTCTACTCATACTGAAATACGAAGAAAGCTATTATTTTTTCTTGTCTCAATATTAGTGATATCGGCCGATCAGCCTATACCACTTGAATAGGATCTCTTCTGTGACCTTGAATTCCCAGTGGTATCGACCTACCGGGCCCCACCTGAGGAGATTTCAACTACGTTTTTTACTTTTGATAATTGGAGGTCGGAGCTTTACCCTCATATACTAGGAAACTCACACCTACCTAAAGCTCAGACTCGAAGAGATATCAAAGGTGTTTTCTTATTAAGCTCACCTGAAAGTTTGAACATGCGACCTCTGGGGAGGTGTTACTCAGAGACCGCATGCCCTTGCCAACGAGGCTACCCCTTGGGAGCTTACTTCTACTGCCCTAACTAAGAAACATCAAGAATTTATGCTGAAGGCTCAAACCCAGAACCTTCAAGAATTCCCCTCCAAACATCCCAAAAAGAGTGATTACAACCACAAAAAAGGTCATAAGACTCACATAACTCAGTTGGTATTGCTTTTGCATTCTTAAAGGTCATCCTCCTTTAGAGTTATAACTATTTAAAATGTTTTCTTTTTTTTTTTTTTCACAGATAAAGCAATGCAACAATATGCTTTTCATCAACAACAGATAGCAAATCCTCAACATACTCATTCTCAAATCTCAAATGAACAAACATATCAAAGAAAAACAGACTAATACATAGTTTTCAGCTTCCCTCCTCATAAACAGAGTTCACAAAAAGCCAACTCTCTTGTCCCCCTTTTCCAAAAAGGAGAATAAAAAGGGACAAAAGGCATTCTAGATTACATTATTTGGAGAAACACAAGCATGGAAAATCCCCATCATCCCAAAGGGGCCAAAATCTCAAGCAACCCAAAAGAGCCAAACAAAAAAGGACAAAAAGAAATCAGATATCCACAAAATCTCCACAGCCACACCCCAGAAATCCAGAAGGTACGTAATTTTCCACTAGAAATGAGCAAATAACATACACCCAGAAACCAAACGCATGCAAAATCAAAAAAGAAAGTCCCCAAATCCTCATCAGAGCAGAAGAAGAAGCTGAAAATGAAAGAGAGTCAAGGGAAATGGGAATACCATGGAGCAGGAGGTTTGCGAAACGTATCATTCTCCATGGGAAAGACTCTCAAATAGACAGAGACAGAGACACAGACTGAGAGAGGACAATGGAGAAAAAGACAGAAAAGGAAGGGCCAGGTAGGAGTTAGCCTATCGATGAGGCTCCATTAGAGGGGCAGAGGAGGAAATTTGGATGAAATGAAAAGTACCCAGGAGTTTTTGTTTGGGAGGCTAGGGAAAGGGAAAAGGAAAAGGAAATGGAAATGGGTTACCATGGTGGGGTGAAAAGAGAAAAGGGACGATGGCTAAAAATGGAGAAATCTGAGTGGGAAAAAGAAAAACTCTGATTTTCTTCGCTGTATGGTGAGAGGAGGCAGGTTCGAGGACATGGGCGCGGGAGTTTCGCCAACGGGGAGGTATTTGGTACGGCTGGTGAATGGCTCTACAGCGACTTCTGCTCTCAAACCTTCAAAAATGGCAGAGGAGAGAGAAAGAATGACACAGCAAGAACAGGAACAGAGAGAGAAAGAGATCAAATCAAGCTTTTTAATCAGACTTATTTTTCATTTTCGGCTTGCCCATCAACCAATTGAGTGTAATGGAGTTAAAGTTAAACAATTAATATATATTTTTTAAATATTTTAAGTTTAATAATTGCGGGCAGGAGACTAAATCATCAATCTTAAAGAAGATAATAACCGTGTATACAATCAACTATGGTCGAATTGATATGTTAATTAGATCATTCTTTAATGACAAATTGATTTTATTTTTATTCGGTTATCAAATTTTAAGATAAGTGTATATGCCTCCATTTGGATTCTACGATGTTTAAAATTTCAATGTTTGGTTAAATAGCATAATATGTTTCTAAAATTTATTTATACCTATTTGAAAATTTACTCATTTTTCTCTATTTTTTATTTAAATATGGACTTTAGCATCGTTTATTAAGACTATTAGTTAGATAAATAATACCAACAAATTGCTACATAATTAGAATATGCCCACATTCAATATTTAAGGACCTGTAATAATTGAGAAAATTTCTATTAGAAATAAAATTATAAATACCAAATTAAAGTTAAAGTTCTACCGATAAGGAAAAATTTGATAATTTAACCCATAATTTATTTGTTTTGTTTATACTTTTTTGTTTAATTTAAAAAAGGAATGAATTCATGGCAAAAAAAGAAAAAAAAAACTACGCTGTTAGAAAGTAAATTACAAAATAAAAAATTTGAAGGTAATAAATTTCTTTTTCAGAAATAGAAAATTAAAAATGAAAGGATTATTAAACCGTCATAAATATACAATAAACATGTGTCGATAAAATTTAATTTGGAATTTATAAATCGCCCCCAAAAGTTTTTCTGTATTAAATATTGTCTCTGCCTAACTCTTCAAATTTTCAAATGTGCCCAAAGTAACTGATGGCGACCTGCCAAAAAACAATAAATTTGTAATTAATTGAAAAGTACTACCTTTCCTTTGCCACTTGGATTCTAAAGTTATGACTTATGACGTCATTATTTAATTTCTTTTTATGTTCTAATAAAGAGAATGGAAAAAAATATAAATTTTATATTTTAATTAACATATATATTTTTTAATTAAATATGAAAAACAAAATTTAACAATAGCCCTAAATCATGATAGATTTCGTTTTCCATCCCCACCAAACAAAAGTATTTTATAACCCAACAAAATTGAAATAATTAATATCAACCATAAGCTATGTTTGATTTTATAAGGTGAATATAATTTAAATATATTTATAAAACTAGATCCATAGAGGCTAAAGGCGATTAAGTCTTTTACTATTATAAATATGTTTTTTATAAAATTAGTCGAATTTAAAGAATTATTAATAAAAATATTATATTTATGAATTCAAGTAAATATTTTTAAAGTGTTTGTAAAAATGGTTGGAGGAAGAAAAAGAGAGTAGTGGACATAAAATGCGGGTAAATATGGGCCCATGGTTGGTAAATATAATATTAGTTGAAGGACTTAAAAGAAAAAGAGCTTGGCACTATTCCCAACTTGAGAAAAAATGGGGTGCAGAATGTTGTTTTGTCTCCATAGCATGGACCATATCATATGAATATGATCATATAATAATAGTAGTGGTAGTAGTAACATTTTTAATTTAAAAAAGAAATAATAGATTCAAGTGAGAAAAATAATGCAGAATAGTTGGTTAAAATATCAATTACCGTTGAACTATGTTTGTTTTGGCATCAATTAAAATTTTGGAGGTTCTAATCACCACCTCTAACATATGGTTGGACTTTAAAATTAAACAAATTTCTTTCCATTACAGTCTTCAAAGAGATAAAATTACATGTCAAATGAACTTCTTAATAATAAATATAACAAATGTGTGGATGAGAAATTGAACCTCTAACATCTACGACGAAATGAGCAAGATGTTTTAACCGATAAGTTAGGCTCATGTTGGCATTATGTAAATGGATTAGAAGAAAAAGACAAATAAAATTATAGTTTGGACTATTTTAACTTGATTATGTGCAACTATATATTTAAAGGGCACACGCGTTGGATCAATGAGAGTGAGTGCATACAAGACCAGACACGTGAGCTCTCACACCTCCCGAAGACGATCTATTAAGTTAAGTCGTTTCCTAAACTAAGAAAGAAACATTCCGTTATTTTTAGATGTGTTCGGGACATTCTATTAATGTCAATGACTTTTTTAGAATGTATTCATTCAATCAAAACAAAAACAAAAAAGATATATCACCATTTTACATTGTTTATTCTCCCAGTTAGCTCAATAGTTGTGTCACTACTAAGTTTTTTTTATTGCACTCATTTAATATAACAATTTAATAGGTACAAAATTGAAAATTTAGAGACCTAGTAAGTATTTTTAAATTTGAAATTTGAATAAATTACAAATCTTGAAAATTTAAGGACTAAATTTGTAATTTGAATCCTTTTCAATCTCACCGAATAAAAATTAAAATAATATAAATGATTTGTCATGTCTTGAAGAGGTGAGATATAGATAGAGACGTGTGAAAAGGAACTTTTTTTTTTCTTTTTTTTTTTTTTATAGTTCCATGAAATGTAAAATCAAAATAAAAGTGGATGGATGGAAGAATGGGGCAAGGTTTTGCCGGTTGCTGCCGTTACATTGCTCAGTATGGAGAGTGACCCAAATGGGGCAACCGTTTTAGATAACTCCATTTTTGATTTCGTCATATGCATACAAAAAGGGGTTCATTTCTTGCCAATTTTGGGATTTCAATTCAGAAATTTGATGCCATGTTGAGTGTAAATTAAGTCAATTTTGATTCCTTTTTGGAAATTGTACAAGTGGGTTACACTTGCAACTAATCAATATTTGAATTTAAATCGGGAATCAAAATTGTAAATTAGTTTGATTTTGATGGTTGAATTTGTATCGTTAATCAAATGTTAATCGAGTATCGTACGAGTAGGTCGATGTCGACTCCTTTTGACAAACGTGTAAGGAGGAGTAGTGAGATTTAAACTTTGATGGAAACTATAAATCAATTAGATTTTGCAGATGGAGTCATCACTGATGAGCCGAGTTTAATTACGACATTTTGGTTTTTTTTTTTTTTTGACAAAAGTGCAAGTGAATTTGCGAGATTTTAACTTTTTGGTGAAAAGTACAAAACAATTAGATTTTGTCGGTTAAATATCATCACTAATGAATTCGGTATAGTCATGGTTTCTTTTATAAAGATGTACAAGTAAATATGAGAACTTATAAACCACGTTAGTTTTATCGATTGAGTCATCATTAACGAGTTCGGTTTAATGATTCGGTTTGCAAGTTACATTGTTTTTTCTTTTCTTTACACTTTTGCAAGTTAGATTTAAGTTTTAGGTGAAAATTATAAACTAACTAAGTTCTCTCAATTGAAGCATCATTCAGGAGTTTAGAACTAATTTGGTTTATTTGCATTATTTTTAGATAAAAAGTAGAAGTAATTAAATTTGAATCAATAAATTAAATTTTACTAATTGAATTGTAAGGCGATTCGAATCTCTGCTTCATATATTAGTCTGGTCCACTAAAGCTGAACTAGATCACTTCATTTGAATGAAATCCACTATAGTTATCAAATTGATGATTAATAAGGAAAATTAGGCCATAAGAAATGGAAACTTGAAAAGTATTTTTTTTCCCTTGAAATAATTGGTAACCATAGGTCAAGTTCAATTGAGATAAAGTGGGCTTTCCCTGTCTGTGCCCTCTGGCAAGGCACATGGAGGATGGCAAAGAAGAGCAATTTTCCTTTTTTTTTTAAGAAACCTTTTCTTTTCCTTTTTAATTAATGTTTTTGTTTTAATTTAAAAAATAAAACAAAATTTCCAAAACTATCCTAAGTGATTATTCTAACCATCGATAAGGTGTATCAATTTTTACCAAACTTTCAATTTCATAAAATTGCAAGATTTTCATTTTAGAAATGGTTGAAAAAAGATAAAACATTTTGGTATAAAATTGACAAAATTATGACAAAAATGATACTAGAGCGAGTTTTTTTTTGTTGTTGACATTTGTAAGTTTTGGAGGAGTTAATTTAGTGGTCTATTTTGTGTATTAATAATCAAACTTTATTTATGCCAAACTTGATTTTCTTTAAATCACATAATGTCTTAGAGTTGTTTACGGTGGGTGAATTAGCAAAAATTGAATAGATGGTAATTTTTTTGCGACGTTGATCTTAATCTATGGTTAAATTGGACCAAAATTAAAAGTTTAGAATTAAAATTAATACAACTTACCAAGGTAAGGGTGAAAAATGAAAACTTCCCTATCTTTTAGAATAGGTAAAAGTAATTTTTCTATCAAAATCATGAAATCACTACTAAGGCACTAATAATATTTACTTTTACAAGTCACTCAAATAAAGGGTAAAATCCTCGACTCTTTTGAGAAATAAATAATGTCTCGTAAACGACTTTTTTTAATAAAACTATAGGTGTCTAAACCAGTTGAGCCATATATGATAAACTTCATATTTACAACGTTTGTGCTCGACATTTAATTAATTGATTACAAGCATGACAACGGGGCACACGATTTCAACAGAGCTCTCCCTGCAAGCAGTACAAAAAATTAAATTAGGGCATTTATTAACGTGTGATACACATGCCCAAGAAGGGGAAATTTTTCATGTGAATTAATACTCTCAATTTTATTTTTGAGGGATATTTGTTATATTTGGTTAATTTTTTTTAGATATTTTTATTTGTTCGTTAAATTGACACGAGTGAGTGACATTTCTATTATATTATTAATATTTAAAAATTAACTAAATATAATAAATATGAACGTTTTTTTAGACAATAATAAATATCGACGTTAATGATAGACATAATACAAATGTTAGCTTATTTTAAAAAATATTAAAATATTTATTTATTAATTTTCTTAAAAATGTCTATTGACATCTACATTTTTTTAGTATAACATGTGGGGTGGAGATCGAACTTACAACTTTTTGATTGGAGATATGTGCAGTTACAGTTAAGCTACAGTTAAGCTATGTTCGATTTAGCATCGTTATATTAGTCTTAAATGTTGGTGGCGTGATTGATAATAAACATGAGCATATCACAAGAGTACACAATATTTCTGATTTTTTTTTTCAAAGAGAATAGTGTGATGGAGAATTGAGATACACTAAGAGAGGAAGACATTTTACGAATAAAAAAGAATTATGATTTTTCTGCTCATCTAATTTTTTTTTTAAACAAAGGGTAACATAAGACTAAAATTTTCATCTATACAAGTTTGAAATGTTTTATTTTTATTATTAAAACTTTGCGAGGATGCAATAATTATTATATTTAAGAATATTTTATTTAAGTTATCCTTAAATTAAGCCTATGATAAGTTAATAAAATATATTTTAATATCACATCATCATTTTGTCAATAAATTTTAATATAGTGGAGACTTAATTATGAAAAAGAAAAATATTAAAAAAGATAAAATTAGTAATGAAATTGAAAACGAGTCGGTGTACCTTTTGATGATGATATGATATTATCACCGGATAGATAAAGATTAGAAATTGTTGAATCAATTGCTCTTCCAAAATATATAGTTGATAATACCACTTAGGGGTGCCAAAATAAAACGAGGTACCAAACTACATTATATTACTTTTAATTGCTCTACCCTCTACGATCATCTTTACAAGGAATTGAAATAATGCCAACGCTAAAAGTAAAGTAATATTGTGACAGAAAATTAAACTGTGTTTAGGTAGTTAAATACAAAAACACAAAAAAGTTTAAAAAAATGAAAAAAAAAATAATGCCAACGTTAAAGAAGGTAAAGTAATATTGTGACAGAAAATTAAACTATGTTTAGGTAATTAAATACAAAAACACAGAAAAGTTTAAAAAAATGGAAAAATGAAAATGAAGTCTGTTTAGAAAAAGTGAACACATTAGGATTATATTAAAATGTAACGAACCAAATAGGCATCAAAGTCGATATGTCCGAGTGGTTAAGGAGACAGACTTGAAATCTGTTGGGCTTCGCCCGCGCAGGTTCGAACCCTGCTGTCGACGTTTTTTAATTTTTTACCATCTTTTTTTTCGTTTCTATTTCTAATTATATCTTTTTTTTTTAATTTCTAATTTTTTCTATTTTTGTTGGTTTCTATTTCTTAAAATCGTATTAATGCCCAGAAATTATATCGTTACTATTTCTAATTATATCTCCTTTTTTTATTTCTAATTTTTTCTATCTTTTTTTGGTTTCTATTTCTAATTTTTTTCTATTTCTTAAAATCGTATTAACGCCCAGAAATTATCAAAACATTATATATAATATATATATCTATATTTATTTATTTATTGTCACATTATTTTCTAAAAAGTACTAAAACAGAAATTATTTTCTCAAAAAAAAAACAGAAATTATATTTTTTTGTGTTTTAATACCTTCTATTTTTTTGGAAGCAATGGTATTTTCATGGATAACAAGTTCAAAAAGCAAATTACATAAATATTTTATGCCAAATCGAACATAGTTAATTAGTTAACGTAAAGTAACACTATGCAAAAAGTCAAATTTTCAAAATTTCTATTTCTCCGGTTGTTAATGAACTAAAAAATATATAAAAATAAATCAACCATGGCTATATGTATGACACCCAATATTTACGGCTCTAGGAAAAAAGACCAACTTTATTGATCTTAATTTGGAGTTAAGTTAATATATTTGTATATAAAGAGATAGAAATTTGTGAATGATAAGTTACCATTATGTAGTGATCTACAAGTATTGTTAATTTTTCTCCAAACAGATGAGAATGACTCATAAGAAGAATATTAAGAATATATATACTTTTCACTATCGTTATACTTGATTATATATTGTCATTTTTTTTTTGTTCTTTCAATCTTGTTCTTTCATTCTTTATGTTGTGGATCTTGTAGATTAAAAACGAAATTTAAGAACAATACAAATATAAAGAACAAAAATTATATATACGTAGCAAAAAAAACTAATGAACAACTAAAAACTTTTGTCAGCAAAATACTTATAGCTAATTCATATGAGAATGAGATGATGAAGCTTTTTTTTTCTTTATTTTTAGATTGGATTTTCGTTTAAGTTTATCAATATATATTTATAGATTCCGTCTCAAAATCTGAGAAGTAGTCCATGTTTATTAGAGATATTTGTTAGATTCATTTTCCTTTTAACGTGGAATTTGATCCTTAATTAACAGCCCATATTTAATATCAAAATTATTTATTTCTCAGGTACAAGATACTATCATTACCGCTTGGACAATTAGACATCCAACCCATAATCGCAACGACCCAATTGCAAGAGTGGAGCTCTACCAACTGAGCTATATCCCCGAGTCAAGTGGGGCCTGCATGAAGGAGTCAAATGTTTCTTCTATTCTTTTATTCTTTTCCTTGGCGTAGCTGGGCCATCCTGGACTTGAACTAGAGACCTCGCCCGTGAAGTAAATCATCGCACCTACGATCCAACCAATTGGGAGGTCTCACGAGTCAAGTCTTTATCCATTACTTTTTTAGAGTTATAATGGGGCCAGCAGCAAGTGATGCAATGAACTTAGGAATTTGGGAATTGAAGCATTTTATCAAATGTTTCTGAATGGATTGAGATGAAAACTCAAAATTATTCATTGTTTTCCTCAATCTCATTTATTACAACACCCAAAAGCCCTAGCTAGCTAAAATCCAACTAAATGAATTTACACTTATCTTTTCAACAGAATCCCATGATGTCTGTGGCTTTTTCTAGCTGTGTATGTTACTTAGCCAACTTTTTCACCTGGTCTGTTTCTGAACAATATTCCAAAAAGATGACACAACTTTTTACTTTCAAAAGTTTAGACCATTTTATGTTTCGAGTTATTTATTTATTTTTTGAAAATCAAATTAAACTTGAATGTGTTTGTCTCTATCATCCTAACAAGTGACTGTTGAAGTAAAATTTTTACGTTTGTTTTTTCTCGAATCTAAATCATGATCAAACTCTTTCTGCCATCACTTCATCTAGAATAGTCAAATATTTTATTGTAATATGAAAAATTATTGATACGTGATTCTGATCGGGATTGACACGTTGATTGATTGTGTGATATGGACTCTGAGGTGAGCTATACATACATGCACCTGCAAATAGAATCTCGCACTAGGACAGTATTGAGAAGTATTATGATGTGTGGGGCTCTATCACTATAGTGTACGTACCTATCATTTAACGGATTGTTTGCGGGCAATTGTAAGATCTTCTAAACGCATAAATCGTCATTATATAAAATATGTCCACGAATTTTCTGTCAGTCAAAATCTTCTCCAAGTCTGAACCAAGCTAAGCCAAAGACAGAGAGATCCTTCATCCTCATATTTGAAGTGTAAGAACGGACGTCCATACACATTTGTCCTAGCGGGAGAAAAAAAGACCCTGCATTTGATTTTGACCTACCACACATAAACATTTTAGTGACTCTAAATATATATATAGAAGCAAGTATTGCATTCAATTAATTAGTTAGGCATATTTAACGAGTAAAGCCAAAGCGAGCATAGTAATCAACATGTCTCAAATGCCAAAGCGAACATATAGCTAAGCGGTAATCGACATATGTCTCAAAATATTACCTTATTAAAGATGTCACTCAAATGACCGGAGCCCTTCCAATTTGAACAAATTTCTTAGTTTACAAAGCAAATCTCAACAATTCTCCAACCTAAATTTGCTCGAGGGGGGATGATCAACTTATATGTAAACCCATAGTTAATTTTAATTCATTTTAGCTATCATGGTAGGTTTCTATACGTGCCATATTTTTAAAAATTTTAAAAAATATTATAAACTCCCTTGTTAAAGCCCCGTTGAAAGATGAAAGATTTAGATAACTTAAGCAGATAAGAAATATAAATTGATTTTTTGAAATGTTTCTCGGGAATTGCATCAGAACATTCATTCCAGTTCTTAGCTCATTATTTCAGCAGAGAAAGAGACCAAAATAAAAATTCCACTGACCACCGCTTGCTCTTTTCCTGAACCATCATATCTCTGACTCAGAATTCAAACACTCCACACCATGCATGCACATTATTATAATAATAATAATTATTATTATTATTATTCACATTCCACTTCCAAAAAAAAAAAAAAGACCATAAATTTGACATATGTAGATTTTTGAACTATTTATCCGTCACCATATCTAAGTATTTTTCTAAAAAAAAAAAAGAACCTTATCCTATAAAACCCCCCACAAAGACAACTGATTTTTCTCTTTCTTAAAAAAAAGAAAAAAGAAAAAAGGGAAAACTATAAAATTCTCTCATTTTATGCACGCCCACCACCGGTTCATCAAATCCTACCAAATCATTTAAAAAGAAAGGAAAAAAAAAAACCCTTTTAACTTGTTGTCACACAGTGGTGCCTCCACACATCATCCAAATGCTGGTGGCGGCGCCGGCCGTCCACCGCCTCCACACACCGCCGGAATTCCCCCGTCCCTTCTTCCACAAAACCCTCATCATCTTCTTCTTCTTCATCGTCCTCGTCAATTATATCTTCTTCTTGATCATCTTCTTGTTGTTTGTCCATGATGAGGTGCAATCTGAGTCGTCCATCTCCCCTGGAAGCGCGGAGAATCTCTGGCCGTTGGATCCTGACCTCGGTGAGCTCCAGCCGTCCATCTTTCCTGACCGGACGGAGATAGAAATTAGGATGTCCATGCTGGTTCAGAGAAGACAGCAGCGGCGGGAAACTCCTCTCGACCAGCACCCTCCGCCGCGCCCTGACCCCACCGCCGCCGCCGTTGTCGGCCTCCGTGATCATTTCATTTTCATCCAGGCGGCGCTGGTCAGAGCTCTCGAAGCCGAGGCTCTCGGTGCAGTACATTAAGCCGTCGACGCCGCCGTCGTTGTGGTCGACGAAACCGACCCCGCCGGGATCTCTCCGCTGCGGCGAGGGCGGCGGAGAAACGGAGAAGCTGATATCGTGGTCGTCGTCGGGGTGGGATTTGAAAGGGGAGAGGGTGTCGGCAAAGGCCAGGAAAGAGTGGACACTTTTTCTGCAGAAACTCATCATTTTTGTTTTGTTGGTGATGGGAATTAAGAAGAAGAAGAGGGGTATTAATAATGTCCAGCCGGGTGGGGACGCACTTGATCTTGTCTTCGCTATCATTAAAAATTAATACTTTATTCTTTTAATTATTTTATCTCTCTTAAAATATATATTTTCAATAAGTAAAGACAATATTAATAATTTTAAAATTTTATTAAATGTAGTTTAGTATTGAAATATCAAATAGAAATAAAATAAGTAGAAGGTCTTTATTTTTAGTTTTGAAATAGTAATGATAAAGATGAGAAGAATTATGGTTATCCATGTGGTTTGTTGGGTTGTGAGAGATGGGGAAATGGTGAGAATCCAGAAGCCTTGGAGTGTGAGAGATGGGTAATCCACAAGCCTTGGAGTGAGGGAGAGAGAAGAACAACAAACAAAATATTCAACTTCTTCCCATTTCAACCTTCTTTTGTCGGTTCTATTCTGATAACACTTTCAATTTTTGTTTTCTACTTTCAAATTAAACTTTTCTTTTTATTTTAATAACTTTTGTCAAAATATTCATAAATTTCATCATTTTATATATAAAACAAAACATTCTTATTATCGTAAATATTCCAATATTACACTTCTTCTCGAAAAGTTGAAAATTATAACCAAGTAGTATATTTATAAAATTTCAACCATTTGGAGTACAGAATCCAAAAATAGTTTTGAAAAATAAATCTGCTAGAGATGTTTACTAAATTCAATAGAATTCAAATGGCATATCAAGATCGAGCTCCTCTCGATCTTATTCGCATATCAAATAAGTTCTTAATTTTTTTTAATTATCTTTAATCCTCTAGTACAGTTCATCCTCAATAATCTCACTAATAATTAGAAAAAAAAAAGAAGAGTGATTGAATGAAATATCTGAACAAACAAAATAAATATAATTCTTACAAAACAGTGGGAATCTCATCTGCTAAACTTACTTGAAGTGGGAACCTCACCACAAGCATAATAAAGTAGCTCAGCATTTATAAAGCTTTTAGGCTAAGTTATAGTAAGTTGTGCTTATTTAATCCTTTGAATTTAATTTTTTTAATACAACATTATAGGTAGAATGCAGATTCGGATTCGAACTTGCAATTTTTTAATTAGAGATAGATACCTCAACCAATTGAAGTAAGCTCAGGTTGACAATTTTAAAAAATTCGAACCTTTGAGTGAACTTAGTATCAAAAACTTTTGGTGTCTCCCAAACCTTGGGGCTCGAGACAAGCTCTAACTCACAGTCATCCAAAAAAAACTAGATGAAAAAAAAGGTGGTAGTTAGGTTCTTTGCTTCTAAATAGTCCTCATTATGTCATTAATGAAATGCTAAGTTTGTGAAAGATGCTTCTAGTTAATCTCAATTTATATCATTAGTGAAATACTGATGTAGAAGGTATAGTGGCCCGTTGTTTAACAAACCATGCCAACTGAATCCGAATTAATCTTGTAGATAGCATTTTGTTAATACTATAGTTTAGGAACATAGACAATTAAAAAAAAGTTTATTGACTAATAGACACTATAAACAAATACATAATTTAACCAAAATTGACCTGCTATCTAATTTATGAAGTTTAAGCTTAGTGGAGTACTCACAAGGTAATGAAATGAACTATATTAAGAAATGATTATAGCACTGTTAGAGATATGGCAGCAGAACGGAGTTTTATGCCATCTTCATCCCATTTCGACCGTGGTGCAGTTGCTCCAGCAACAAACGCCTACAAAAAGAAGAAGAAGAAGAAGCTATGTCAAAATGACGATTGACGCTCGGGCAACACCACGATCTTCAAGCAGAACTCAGAATTCTAAAGTCAAGTTTGCCATATTGAACATCATATCAACTAGTAAGATTTGCCCCCATCATCAGTTTAGCTTTGAATCAATGGCTTATCCAAATGTCATAAAAAACTCAGACCCATCCAGCCAAATAAGATGTTTAGTTTGTAGTGTGAATTGTAAATCACAGACCTGTCCACTGTTGACAGTTGCTACTAATGCAACGTGTTGTTCGCCCTTCCCAAACTCGTAGAAATAATAAGTCCTAGAAAAAGAGGCAATGAGATGAAAACATGAAAGTTGATACAGGAAAAGAGGATTAGAAACAATTATTCAAAAACTTCTAACTTTAACCATCATGGGACGGCCCAAATGATCTATCATGACCAATGTAAATAGCAAATGACTTAGAGGGAATGGGTTCAAACTATGGTGGCTACCTACCTAGGTTTTAATATCCTACGAGTTTCCTTGTTTCATTGTCAACCAAATGTAGTAGGGTCAGGTGGTTGACCTATGAATAGTCGAGGTGCGCGTAAGCTGGCCGGACACACGGATATAAAAAAAAAAGAAACTTCTAACTTTAGATCCAGAGAAAAAATTGCTTCTCTCCTAGGATATTAAATCTTAGGTAGGTGGCCACCATAGTTTGAACCCATTCCCTCTAAGCCCTTTGCTATTTACATTGGCCTTTATTGACCACTGGACCATTCCATGATGGTTAAGGAGCTCATGATGTATTAAAATGTGGTATTTAAATAACTATATGGACTAAGAATATTATGGTCATGCTTCACACCAATCTATCAGTGTTCTTAACTTTTTCCCTATTCAAGACAAAAGCTCTGACCTCTGGAGGTATATATAAGTAGAGGCAGAGGAAGAGACTCTCTTCGGTGTTGCGGCTCTCACAATATTTTATTTTGATATTTGTGAGTGTCTGGATCAATTTTCGCACCTCTCGACTAATCTTACAGACAACTGTCTGACTCAACTACATTTGATTGCCCGTGAAATTTGTATCGTCCCACATCTTAGGACATGGGAGCACTCTTGGGTGTGCTAACTTTTCTTCTCTATTTCGTGGAACTTTCAGCGTGAGAGAAATAGGAGAAATTTTAGAGGCATGAAAGCCCTATGGTTATGTTTTATGTCTCTCTTTGAATTTCAGTTTCTAAGGATTTTTATGACTACCCTTTGCCTGTTATCCTCATCAACCAGAGCCCTTTTTATGTTCTCCAATTCGCTTTCTTTGTACAAACTCCTTTTAGAACTTGTTTTTTCATTGAAAAGAAAAAAGAGAATCATATTTGCAAAGATTTTGTCCTAACACCTTGGCACCATAGTTACCTGAAACCTTCATCTTCCTTAATTTTAAATGTTCGGGCGGAAAACAAAGTTGCGCCACCTATCATGGTCAGAATTCCAAAATCAATAGCTAGAATGAGATGTGGAACAAAAGAAAAAATAACTATAACCATAATGACCAGATAAAAAAACCCAAAAAGGGTTACTTAGCCTATTGCAGAAGTGTAATGTGTACCTGGAACAAAGATTTTTGCAGCTTCCCTTAAGGAACCTATATCAGATATATCTTTCGCCTGTTTTTTGCAAGTAAGAACGGAAGCTCCTAAAAAAGTTGTCCATGAAAGAACATAAACATAACTAAATAAGCATCTACGAAATCACCTTATTCAAGTTTGTGATTAATAACTTCAAAAACCATTTTGAAAAACTCAGACTAACAGTAAGGTAGTATGATCTCTTCTTGGTATGAAAGAGCCAGGAAGCTTAGAAATAAAGCAAGACACAAACGACTTGGCAAAAGAAAACCGTTCAGAAACCAAATCAAAAGCCAGTTGGATGCATCACAAGTTGAATTTAACGTTGGCCATTTTGATCATAAGTCTTGAAACGTCACAACGTGACCATCATTGCGCTACCTCTAGAAAGGTGATCTTAAGTTGATTCGTCGGACGAGTGACAACACTTACAACTTCAGAGCTGTGTTTACCAACAAAGCAAAGAAGGATAAAGAAAAAGTGAATGAGAAAACTCACAGTCACAGCAAATAGAACTTTTAGTCATGGCACAACTTTAGCATACCTCAGTCAACTGGCCTAATTAAAATTCTTCAAAAGAATTGTTGTGTTGTTTTTTACATTCGATTAAGCTAAGCAAATTTAAATGGTAGAAATATACTTCCTTGCAGAAAACTTTAAACTTCATCCCACCTACAAGTCAAATACAAGCCAGAGCAAACAATATGAACAGAAGAAGAAAATAGTATTACCCATCAGGAGATTCAAACCGGGCTGCAAAGGTTTTTGTTTTTGCCTTATCTCCATAAAGAGATAGTCCAGCACTGTAATCCTACAAACCCCAAGCACATTACTCAGCCAGTTGCAAATGATGAACCTTTTAAAATGTTGATTAATGTAGATTTATGTTCCTTCAATTACAAACTAATGATTTGTCCTCTTTTTTTATTCAATGAGAAACCACACTTTCATAGAGCAAACAAAAGAAAACAAAAATATGAACTAGAACTACGCAGATTAGAATCCACAAGCATTAGCAGAAAATAACCTTGAATTAAACATTCAACACTACGATTAAACAAACAGAAATCAGTTGGAAGAGGAAAGTAGAAAAGGCAGAGATAAACAGTGTTCATACAGATAAAACATCAGGGGTACTGTTGTCTATACCTCAGGCTCCGTGAGGTCTTCAAACTGAGGCGGCACCCGAATGGAAAACCCATCGCCATAGAACTGAAACCAAGACTTTGTGTTGGCTATTCCAGGAAGTCCCGGTTTCGAATTTGGCGAAGTTTCAGAGGATCGGGCAACTGGGCATTTGGGGATCAACGAGATTAGACAGAGCGAAGCTGTTTTGAGGATGAAATGTCTCTTGGATTGGGGATTCAAAGCTGTAGACTCGGGAAAGCCGACGGCGGCCTGCCGGGGGAAGGCGGAGGTGGGGTTTTGGGGAGGGTTTGGAGGGTGGAGACAGTGAGAAAGAAGAAGGGCCATAGGGAAATGAGGATAGCTTTCATACCCAATGAACAAAAAGGAGAGAAATAAAGTGGGATTATTTTATTTCAAGCAAAGATGTTGTTTAAAAAAAAAAAGATATAATCTTTGACTTTGACCAATCAAAAAACAAAGAAAAATAACTTAATACAATTATCCAAAATGTGCTCCCAGAGTTTTTTCATGGCTCTTATGAACTCTATCCATCCTCAGATTATTTGTCCCCACCAAAAGAAAAAATCCCAAATAAGCAAAAACCCAAACCACTCAATTTCTGATGGAAGGAACAGAGCTTCACCCCCGTTTCCTCTCTGTGTTCCATGCCTCACCATTTCTGAAGCTCTTCAAGTTCCTATGGAAACCATTCTCTCTCCCCACTCTCTCTCTCTCTCTCCTCTACTCAGCCCCAAAGCTTCCTCTTCCAAGAATCTCTTGCCCCATTCTCTGCAACCCAGGTCAAAATTTGTTTCTTTCTCTAAGCCCATTTCGCTCACCCTTAAAAAACCCTCTCCTCAGTCGCTCCGATCGTCTCTCCCAATTCCTTCGAATTGGTTCTCCCATCTCCAACATGGACTGGCCGCGCTGGCGATCTCTCTGGCGTTGAATTTCTCCCCATTGTTGGCCGGCGGTGGCAATGCCCTGGCGTCCGAATTCGATGTGCTCAGCGACGGGCCGCCGAAGGAGTCGCATCTGGTGGACGACGCCGGAGTTCTCAGCCGAGTCACGAAGTCGGATTTGAAGAGGCTGCTCTCGGATTTGGAGTCCAGGAAGAATTTCCACATCGATTTCGTCACTGTTAGAAAGCTCACTGTAAGTCACAAACGAGACAAACAAAACCCCGAATGCCCCTTTTCTTTGCTGTGATCCAAACCATAGAACCCAGATACAATATTGAAGCAATAACTTAAGTTTTGTTATTATGGGAAGAGAAAGCTACATTTTCACAGTGGAGAGATTTGAAAATCAATCTTAGATTCATCATATTGTTGTATGATCTCTGATATGAACTTATGAACTATTGGTTGTAGAGCAAAGCTGATGCATTTGAGTATGCTGATCAAGTTTTGGAGCGATGGTATCCCACTGTGGAAGATGGGAACAACAAAGGCATAGTTGTTCTTGTCACCAGCCAGAAGGAAGGAGCCATTACTGGTGGCCCTGCCTTTATCCAAGCAGTTGGAGAAAACATCCTTGATGCCACAGTAACAGAGAACCTCCCAGGTAAACTAACTGCCTCTTCTTCCACTTCTTTCACTCATGAATGTTGTGTCAAATCTGTCATGAACATTGAACAAAACTCCCATCTGAAGAAGCTGCTAATGCAATTTTCATCAGCCCCTTGCTGAACTTAAATTGTAACACATTACAACTAGTAGATTCCTGTCATGGTACTTGAAACCAAGTCGTCCTTGCATATAAGTATTTTGATATCGGGGAATAGAAAACCGTAAGCAAACTTGTACCAAGTCAGCATAGTTTGGATGCCTTAGTTGCTTAGACTACACCATACTGCAGACTGATTAAGATTGTTTGTTATGTAACTGCAGTGTTAGCTACTGATGAAAAGTATAATGAGGCGATATATAGCAGCGCGAAGCGGCTAGTCGCTGCCATTGATGGACTTCCAGATGCTGGTGGTCCGTCATTTAAGGACAATAAGCGCGAATCTAACTTCAAAACAAGGGAAGAGACAGAGGAGAAAAGAGGACAGTTTTCTCTTGTAGTTGGAGGTTTGTTAGTGATAGCCTTTGTTGTTCCTATGGCTCAGTATTATGCTTATGTCTCCAAGAAGTAAAACAAATATGTAAGAGCAGAGGCAGAGGCTGAGGCAGATGTTCCCATCTATTTCCTTCACATTCAAATGTATAACTTGATGTTGTACAAAGAGGGTTCTTACAAGATTATTTGCCACAAATCTGTTATAAAACAAGAGTTGAGTTGTTTCCAAGACCCCTTTCTTTTCTTTTTTCTTTTTTTATTTATTTTTCTATAACTAATGGCCTATCCCCTCTAATTTTTTAGTGACAAGTAAGTTTTCAACTTAGGAGCTTGAATCGAGGATCTTAGAAGGTAATAGGTCCTTCCTTACCACTAATTCTCTTGATTATAATTTTTAGGCTCCCAATCGGAATGAAATGTAATATCATTTCTGAACAAGATATATGATAATTCCTAGAATACCTTTTGTTATTTCTAACTAATTACAAATGACTAAAAAGTGTTAATATTATTTTTAATTAAAACAATATCAAATTTTAATTTATTTTATTAATAGTAAATACTTTTTATTATGATAATTTATTTAATATTAAAAAATAATAGATAATTAAAATATATTTACATCATCTAAAGAAGATTAATTCATTTTTAGTAGAACAACCCGTCGTAAATATAAATGAGTAACAAAAATAAAAGAGTACGACTAAAATGGTAAACAATTAATTAAAAAGTTATGAGTTCTATTTAATTAATATGAGTTCTATTTAATAAAGAGGAGAGAAATGAGAGTGGTAGAATTGTTACTAAAAATGTGTGGGACGCATCAGATAAGGAATGGAAATGAGATTAATAAAGTTGTAAGAGAAGTTGATAGGAATGTGATTATTCTAGGATTGGTTCCTAAGTTTGAGATGGGTCCACTAATTGATTAATAAAAAATTTTATTCTCATTTCTTGATGTTTGATAATTAAGAGAGAGAAATGCAAAAACATAAATATTTAAAAAATAATAATGAACTGTTAATTTTTCAATGGTGGTGAGCATGGTCTATGCCGATAATGAGCCAAGTATTCCTCAAATCTCTAAGAAAAGAGCAAAATGTCTTTTAACTGGCAAGTTAAGACGCATCATTTTGCACAGCTAAAAGCTCTTCAGAATTGCATGACTTTTGAGGTTTGCACTATATTGGAATAATCTCATCAAATAAAAATGGCCACATTTATTAGAAATGGAGAGATAGAGAGAGGAGCAGGCACTTTGGCCTCTATGCACTTAATTATTCAGCTGCTACACATGTACAGTGTTTACAATCTAAAAACAGAAGCCATAAAATGAATGAGCCTAATTATTTGATTTCATGTCTAAACATAAACGCATCGTTGCATGTTCAGATCTCAGTTTCAACCCCCAAATGAATGCTTACGTTTAGACATTATATAAATCAACTACCTAATCAAATGCAACCCAAACTAGAACTTGAGCTTCAGAAGATATGGCATTTTATCCGAGAAGGGTGGATCAGAATATTTTCCAGAGAGTATTTCTGATGACACATACTGATTTGCAGCCTCTGTATAATGAATTCCATCCCAATTTATGTACACCGAGCTATTGTCGCACCCTTTCGCCGTGACCCCCATCCCGTTCAACGTCTTTGTTTGCCCGCACCCGACTCGACTGTCGTAGTTGAGCGGTGGACCTCCATAGCCACAGCAAGCCATAATAGGCTGTTCAAAACCTGTCATAATGCAGCAGCAAGCAAGTCACCAAATTTGACAGGATTAAGTTCTTTGTGTCAAAATTACTCGTTCTATCATCACTACTCCCGAACACACTCTAAATCTAACACGGAAGTTCGGCAAGATGCTGACCCAATCGCGAATAATTGGCGATGAGATTCGATTTTATGGTATAGATATCAACATATGTGACGTTCCCATCTGAAAATTGGGCCTGCAGTTTTTTAGAGAGAGCATGAAGCTGTGAATTGAAGAGTTTAGCGGCTTGGTTGTGTGCACTGACGCATCCAAATTCATCAAGCTTCGATGGGTCAGTTCCAAATTTAGCAACATTCTGAGCCAAGCAACCTAGAGGACCTGTATTGTGAATCCAGAAATTCCTGGCCCCTTGGTCGTACAATCTCTGAAAAATAGGCAAAGTAATGAGCATAAATGTTTTGGCTTCACAACCATAAAGTTCATATAACATGCCATATACAATATTAACTTGAAAACTTTCACTTCCACTCCCATCTTGTTCTGTTTTCTCAATTTTTATTCGGGAGTACTCCAGTGTTGAGTCGTGGATTTTTCAACGGTGGTGAAAGACAAGATTTGGTAGTAAAAGTAACAAGTATTTTTTTATCTTTGTTTCCAAATCATTATTTGAATTAGGTTTCCCAACTTTTTTTTTTATCAAATTATTTTTATCATGTTATTTTTATTTTTTTTTGTTTCGTACTAGACTAATTTCATTTAAAGTAATGGATTGAGACATTTATTATATATAAAAAATTTTAGAAAGATATTTCCCAATCTAATTATATTTAATTATTACACATATCATTTTCTCCATTATTAGNTGATCCTGATAGTTGCACCCTTTTTATGATCAGATTTTGAATCTGTAACTGTGAAAAATATTGGTCAACTTTGTTAATATGTTATTCTGATACCTATTTATTTGTTTTTTTTTTCTATATTTTTTGTGTGGTTTTTTGAGAATGATGAGGAGGAAGTTTTGGGAAGTTTAGAAAATCAATGGAATTAAACAGTTTTGAGAAGATTTTGGAGATAATGCTCTCTTTTCTTTTTCGAATCTCTATTTTTCATATAAAATTTCTAAACTTGTATAAAATATGTTGAAACATGATAATTGTGAAATATGGGTTGAAATGCAAAGTGAACATTTAAGGAAAAAACTAATTGTTAACTCCTATACTTAGCTTTCACTTTAACTGAATTTTGAACATTCTTATCAAATGAAACATTAAGCTTCAAAATTGTCACGAACCAACTATCCAACAACTAACTAGGTAAACTTGATTAACTAAAAAAACACTGAGAATCAAATAATGAAAATGCTGTGGATCCAAACAAAATTATGATTGTACTGTACGAAAATAACTTAGAAAGAAAGCTTTGAATCTGACCTGAATTCCACTCTCGAATTCAGCTAAAATGGTGGGCACTGAGGCAAGAATTTGGTCCAGAGTTTTGGAGTAAAATGCACTGGCAAGGTCATTCTGGCCCATATCAAACATGTAAAGCCCCTTCTCAAAGTAGTCTTCCGCCGGTATGTACTTGTCAAATTTCTTACCATCTATTCAAACAAAAACAAAAAACATCACAAAAACAAACGATGATGTTAGATATCCAATATATAAATTAAATTTATCCAATCTATCTCTTGAATTGAGCAGTACTTTATTCATTCATTCGCTGAACCGTCAAAGCCATGCCAAAAATAGGAGTAAATAAGATAAGGAGAAAGTATTTTTTAGATGTACAAACAAAGACAGTTGCAGCTTCTGATCTATCTTATTCAGAAGAAAGCCTGACTCCGCTTCCTTCCTTATTTCACTTTTGCTTTAGGGACAACCTATTTCATGGGTTTCTCATCCTCGAGTACAGAGCTCTTTCCTTTCAGATCTTGCTTTCACCCCGTGCGGGAGATCTTGTGTTCGAACCTCTACATTACATTTATTATGATTTCGATTTGTTGGGTCTTGGTGCAATTTCTAAAGCCCACTAGCTTAGATATCCAATGTATAAATTATTGGTTAAAATATTCACTGTACTCTAAGTCTTAGTTCATTTTAGTCTTTAGCTTTTACTCTATCATTTTAACCCCTCCTTACAATACACTGTTACAAAAACTGTAATATTTACTTTTTAAAAAATATATATTAATTATAATATCGTGTTGAAATTGTGATATAAATAAAAAAAGATTAAAAATAAAATTAAAGAACCAGAATAGTCACTTTTTAAAAATACTAGTTAGAGAGACCAAAACAACTTTTAACCTAAATTAAATATAAGCTTAAGCTCTAACGGGTTATCTATTCGTTTTTAATGGATTATTGTTGTTTGATGATTCATAATGTTCATATACCTTTGGATGCTCGAAGCTCGAGAACCCTAGCTTTGAAATGGAGGAACTGGTTCACCTGAACCCCAAACGAAAAGGGGCTAAAAGAAAAGGGAGTCGCTGGTAGAACAGTAGAGGCTGCAGCTGCATAATTGCACCCCTTCCGAAAATTCGGCAGCCCAACGGAATCCAAATACGCATTCAGATAAGGCATATTCATCGCATCCACTGCACAAAATTAAACTTCAAGACATTAGCATCGATCAAGCAGCGTCGAAAACAGGAACAGAAAATTGGTGAAAAAATCAATGAAGATCTGAATCATCGAAAACAGGGAGGAAAATTACAGAGAAAATCAACAATGAGACGGCCATCGCAGTATCTGCCAGAGGGGTGGCCGAAGAATCGGTGGCCATAGGGCGGATTGATGGTCTCAAATCCGGCGCTAACAAGGCAACCGGTGTCGGAATTGGAGTCGCCGAAGTTGAAAACGGCGGGGCGATTGAAGGGGCTGGATCTGGCCACGCAAATACCGAGGAGGACGAAGATGAGGATGAGCAGAACGGAAGCGGTGACGGCCATGGCCGGCGGAACAGGGAACGATCTGCGGCTGCCCTGAGCCATCGAGGTCTCCGGTGGGTTATATATATATATGGGATTGGAATTTGGAATTCGGAATCGAAGCGTAGAAGCTTGAGTTGAGTGATGAGTGGGCAAAAACACAGAGAAATGAAGGAAGCAGAGCGTAGAAGCTCACTTGATTTCTTTGCTTGTGAACGAAGATACGGGCGGGAGATTCTTCGATTAGTTGCAGATAGTTGGAGTATCACATTTTCTGTTCAAATTTTATTTTGGTATTCTATTTTCTATATTTTTATCTTTTTTTATTTTAGCAGGTATATTCTTATTTTCTCAATATATATATATAGTCACTTATTTAAAAGAATAGAGATCCAATAGACTTTTTTTAGTACAACAAATATGGAATTTGGGATGTTGAATCAAAATTGAAAATTGAAAGTCCTATATTTAAACGTATAAGTTGAAAGTCCTATACTTTCAATGAACCAAAATTGAAAGTCCTATATTAACTAAATAGGCATGTTGAATGAATTAAAGTCGTATAAGTTGGCTAAGTAAAAATTAACCATTAGGTAACTAAATTCGACCATTATAAGAACAAAGGATGATGTAAGAATTAGCCGATATGAAGGTATGAAAACTGAAATGGACGAAAGCTAAAAGTATAGAGACCAAGACAAATATTTTGAAAATATAAAGATCAAAATGAACTAAAGTTGAAAATACAGGATTAAAAAAATATTTAAACGTATATTAATTAAAAAGACTTGTCGAATGTGTTAAAGTCGTACAAGTTGGTTGATGTAAGAATTAGTCATTAGGTAAGTTTAATGATTACAAGATGAAGAATTGAATAGCCAACTTTTAAAATTGTAATATTAAGTTATACTCAAATTGATGAATATTTTTATGGAATTAATGATTATATGAATCGAAAAAACCAACCAATTTTCACCTTTGAATTTGATGGGATAATTTATAGTACTACGATAATACTAATACTACTTCCATTCATTGTCAACCACATTAGCCTTATTTAAAAATGATGTGGACCTTCATTTGCGAGGAAAATTTTTTAGTGAGAGCAGAGGAGTGAGTAATAGAGAGTATTACAAAATTTATCCTTTTTTTTACAATTCCTTCCAATTTTATCTAATGACTTGAGTAATTGAATGGTTAAAGAAATATTCTTATATGAATTTAATGAATTATAAAATACATGCATAAAAAACAAGTTTGCAAAATGCATTCGATGGTTCATCTTTGTACATTAATTGAACTTAATTTTATATCACGCTTGATTTTCAGTGAAATGAGTGAATTTCAAGAGATTTTTATCTTGATTTTAGTTAAATTTAATAACAAGTAAATGTAGCAAAATTGAGCCTAGGATAACGCTTTGTCAATTTTTTTGTACACTTGTTAAAAGTTTATTATTAAATTTGATTATTTTTTTCTCAATAATTAAGAAGAATGTAACCTTCTTTACATTTTAACTTAAAATGTAAATTTTTTATAATATTTATTACTTAATTGTTTTTAATTATATTCTAAATTGAACGAAGGCATGTGAAAAAGAATTAGTGTTTAAGCCACTTGTAATTTTAATTTATCTACACATATGTACTGTGTTTGCAATCTAGAAACAGAATCCATAAAATGAATGAGAGAATTAATTATTTGATTCCATGTCTAAACATAAATTCATCCATTGTTAAGTCTCAAATCCCAAATGAATGCTTTAAATTTAGACATTATATAAATCAATTATCTAATCAAATCCAAGCCAAACTAGAACTTGAGCTTCAGAAGGAAAGGCATTTTGTCTGAGAAGGGTGGATCAGAATACTTTCCAGTGAGTATTTGTGATGACACATACTGATTTGCAGCCTCTGTATAATGAATTCCGTCCCAATTGATGTACTCCGAGCTATCATCGCACCCTTTTGCTGTGACCACCGTCCCGTTCAACGTCTTCGTTTGCCCGCAGACGATTCGACTGTCGTAGTTGAGCGGTGGACCTCCATTGCCACAGCAAGCCATAATAGGCTGTTCAAAACCTGCCATAATGCAGCAAGCAAATCATCAGATTTGACAGGAGTACTAACAGAGAAAGAGGCTAAATCTAACACAGAAACTGTACGGCAAGATGGCCAGACCGAGTCGTGAATAATTGGCGATGAGGTTCGATTTTATCGTGTAGATATCGACGTACGTGATGTTCCCATCTGCATATTGGCCCTGCAGTTTTTTACAGAGAGCATGAAGCTGTAAATTGAAGAGTTTGGCGGCTTGGTTGTGTGAACTGACGCATCCAAATTCATCAAGCTTTGATGGGTCAGTTCCAAATTTAGCAACATTCTGAGCCAAGCATCCTAGAGGACCTGTGTTGTGAATCCAAAAAATCCTGGCACCTTGGTCGTACAGTCTCTGAAAAATAGGCAAAGTAATGAGCAAAAATGTATTGGCTTCACAACAGTAAAGTCATATAATATATAACATCGCAATTACGGCTAAGTTATGTTGATGTTGGTTCTGAATGCACAAATATTTGGTCATTAAGAAACTCATAAAATTTACTATCCTAAACAAGTATCCATCTACCACCATGAGGCTGGTTTGGAAATAGTCGATTAATATTTCTATCAAATGCTATATGAAAATTTGAGATAGAATTTCCAGCAACCAACAAATGACACAAAAGTTCAACTTCAAAATTATGATTTTGCCAAAATAACTTGGAAAGAAAGAAAGCATGGTGTATGACCTGAACTCCACTCTCAAATTCAACCAAAATGGAAGGTATAGAGGCAAGAATTTGGTCGAGAGTTTTGGAGTAAAATGCACCAGCAAGGTCATTCTGCCCAATATCAAACATATAAAGCCCCTTCTGGAAGAAATCTTCGGCTGGTAGGTACTTGTCAAGTTTCTTAGCACCTACACAAACAAAAAGAAAAAGTTAGACGATAGGTTTATCGTTATTTGATCATTCATAATCTTCATGTTCTGTTCATACCTTTGGCTGCTCGAAGCTCAAGAACCCTAGCTTTGAAATGGAGAAATTGATTCACCTGAACCCCAAACGAAAAAGGGCTAACAGATGTAGCAGTGGCGGGAAGGACAGTGGAGCCGGCAGCCGCAAAATTGCAACCCTTCCGGAAATTCGGCACCCCAATGGAATCGAGATACGCGTTCAGATAAGGCAAATCCATGGCATCCACTGCAGAAAAAGATCGAAAGATTAGCACCCAAATCGCCGAAAAGCGGAAGAATCTCAAGTACCCAAAAGAGAGAAATAAGGGAAATGGGATATTGCAGAGATAATCCGAAGCATAAAAAGAGAGGGGGGAGGGAAAAGGGGGTGAAAATTACAGAGAAAATCGACGATGAGGCGGCCATCGCAGTATCTGCCGGAGGGGGTTCCCAAGAAGCGGTGGCCATAGGGGGGGTAGATGGTCTCAAAGGCGGCGCCGACGAGGCAGCCGGTGTCGGAGTTGGAGTCTCCGAAGTTGAAAACAGCCGGGAGAGAGAAATGGATGGATCTGGATATGGGGAGGCAGAGGAGGAAGAAGGCGAGGATGTGGAAAGCGGCCATGGGGGGCGGTGGATGAGAATGGGGACCGGCATTGGGATTATATGGGTAAGTGTAGAAGAAGAAATGGGCGTAGAAGCCATGGTTGGTAATGGTAATGGTGGGTCACTCTGTAGCAAGCAAAAAGACAGAGGAACCAACGGACAAAGCAACTGTGAAGGCAAAGCATATCGCTGTGCCTGTGACTTCATTTTCAATGTTTTCTTTTTAATTACAATGTATGGGTGGTGATGGAATTACGATTTTACCCCGTTAAGCTATGTCCATACTAACGACTTGTCTAATGAATTTTTAAACTTTGGTCCTCTAAATTTTTTATTTTGTGATTAATAGTTTTTTTTTCATGTTATACTTTTTTAAAGGGGCATTTACCTAAATAACATAAAATAAATATATATTTTCAAATGTAGCAGAAATTTTGAAACGGTGTGAAAATAGCATATCCAAATGAAACTCAAATTTAAATGTAATATAAAAAACAGAAAAATATTTAATAAAAATTTATGCTATCTAATATATTTTTAATAATTCAACGACCTTTTAGACACAAAATTAAAGCGTACCCTTAGACACAAAATCAATTTTTGTTTAATAGGTCTCTAGAATTTAAAAGATGCATGAGAAACAAAATTGAAATACCTTTTTAAATTTTATGGACCTATTAATAACAACGTTAAAACTTGAAAGTTTAGAAACTTAGGAGACAAAGTTTAGGAACCAAACTGGTAATTTAACTTTTCTCTTTTAATTTCATTTTAGTCCTCATCTTTTATATTCGATAATTGAACTTTTAATGTATGTGTATGTAGTGGGCATATATATGCTACACAGGTTCAATCAATCTCACATAGCAGTCTCTAAATCGTGTATGTTGTATGCGATTCTTGACTTTGACCACCTTATTTTTGTCGGTTGGTTTTGAAATTTCTTATTTAATTTATACATTTTTTTTCATTTTACTTTAAATTCTACGTTATTTTTGTAATTTATTTTTTGAATAATATTATCCTTAAAATTAGCCAGAAAATTGGTCCTACTGCCAAGTATTTTCCCTTTATAAAACATTTCAAACTATATGAATGAGATCGCCAAGTGGAAGCACATGCAAGAAATTAAGAGAGAGCAAATTGATAGTTAAAAATGGAGGGGAAGTTTAATTTACTTAGAAAATCAACGATGAGGCGGCCATTGCAGAACCTTCCAGACGAAGGAGTCTTGAAATAACTCTGTCCATAAGGCAAATCCAGGCTGAATCCCTCGCCGGCGACGAGCTCGCCGGTGTCGGAGTTCGAATCGCCGAAGTTGAACGCCGCCGGATAATCAGACACGGCGGAACCTGTTCCACAGCGGAAAATCGTCGAACACATTACGAGCATCAGCGGAATCATCGCGCAGAATTTGGTAAAACTCGCCATAGCCGATCGATTGACTTAATTTTTTCCGATGATGAAAGATCGTTTTTCCGGCGGGTTTTTATCGGCGGAGAAAGAGGTTAGGGTTTAATTTAAGGGAAGGCAAGATGAAAGGTCAAAGCAAAGGTTTCTCTTCGCCCAAATCCACACACAAACTCCCAAATTTTGCAGAGAATAAGAAGATTTTTAAGTTTCAGTCCTAATATTTTAATCTTATACTTTTTAAGGTTTTCATTTCATCTAATGTAATGTGACCGTTATTTATAAGTATTTAAAATAAATTTCATATCATATATACGACATTTTATTATTAATAATCAAAAGAGTGTGGCTCATTACTTTTACCATTTTTTTTAAATCAATGCTGGGTTGGATTATTATTTATTTATTTATTTTTATTTTAGTATGACATGTGAGAGTAGGAGATCGAAGTCATAATTGTTTGGTAAGTTGATAATAATTTTAAAAAACTAATCATAAAAGGACTAACTTGAAATTAAAGTTAAAAGTATGAAAGACAAAAATAAAATTGAACCAAAATTTCATATTTCAAGGGAGTACATTGAAGTTAAAATTTGAATGAAACTTTGCGAGAGAAGGGTCATTTTGCAAGCAAAAGGGGTTGTTCAAAATTTCCTCCAAGGAGCAATTTCTTTCTCTTTTCATTTTCTATTGTGATCACAAAGTTTTACATTTTTAAGTTGGAATCTATTGATGGGAAAATTGTTCTACTTTAATGTAAGGGTCTTAAAAAGGAAGAGGGAGAAAGAATTGTAAAGATGGAAATCTTTATAAGCTAAAAATTAAACATTTTTCTACTTTGAGAGGTTTTATATGGTGGAAATTTAAGGAGATATATCATGAGTGTCTTTGGAGAAATAATATGGGGTAAATTATATACCTTAATTAGTTGGATGGTGTGTATTTTAATTAATATATCAATTTGGCCCATTACTTTTAAGATTTTAATTACAATTTATGAAATCAATTCTCTATGACATTTATTCCCAGTGATTTTCTCTTTATTATTGTATGTTTATTTTCTTTGATTCTATTCTATCGTTCGAAATTAATTCTAGTACATGAGTGAATTAGAAATCCTATACAAAGAATGATATCGGCAATTACTTACCTTCTATATTAAGACTTTGACTCATACACTTGCTTCTAATCATCACTAAAAATTTGACAACTCTTTATTCTTTTTAACTTTCAGATCGACACCTATCTTTGTGCTGCAATACAAATTTAACAGTTTTGAAAAACATAAAAAAATTATCTATTTTTCTACCTTTCTCCTTTTTTATACTTGCCAAAATTTAATGGTGGTCAATAAAAGATGGACGCTGACCGATAATTAAGTACGTAAGAATTGTTCATTAAAAAATCTGCTTGAAGTAGATTAAGTACGTGTGTCCAATTAAAATTAATCATACAAAGTATTATTACATTATCATTTACCATGTCCCATCAATTTTTTGTCTAATGTCAGAATGAATAATGAGCATATATAGAACTATTTTCGAACCAATATGAGCCAACTCACAATCATTGAAGCTATACCCCAATTGAATCAATTACAATTTAGACGTGTATGTAGTCAAATGCAGGGCAAACTAGAGCTACAACTTGCGGTTGACAAGGTAAGGCATTTTGTGTGGTGAGAATGGTGGATCAGAATACTTTCCAGTGAGTATTTGTGATGAAACATACTTATTTGCAGCCTCTGAATAATGAATCCCATCCCAACTGACGTACTTGGAGCTGTCGTTGCACCTTCCCACCGTGACCACCGTCCCGTTCACGGTCTTCGTCGAGCCGCATCGGAATGTGTTGTCGAAGTTGAATGGTGGACCTCCATAGCCACAGCAAGCCATAATAGGTTGTTCAAAACCTGCCAATGCAACAATGTTCAACACGGACAATGAGGCTAAATCTACACAGAAGTATTGCAAGATGGCTGACCCAATTGCGAGTAATTGGCTATGAGATTCAATTTGATCGTGTGGACATCGACGTATGTGACGCTCGCATCGGTATATCGAGCCTGCAGCTGTTTGGAGAGAGCATGAAGCTGTAGATTGAAGAGTTTGGCGGCTTGGTTGTGTGAACTGATGCATCCAAATTCATCAAGCTTTGATGGGTCAGTTCCAAATCTAACAAGATTCTGAGCCAAGCATCCCAGAGGACCTGTGTTGTGAATCCAAAAATTCCTGGCCCCTTGCTCGTACACTCTCTGAAAAATAGGCGAAGGGGATTACCAAGTAAGGACCATAAATGCCAATATCATATTCCACAGAGAAGATTAACTTCAACCTTCACACCGTCATTGTAAGTTTCTTGAAGTCTCCACAAATCTCTTTTAAATAGTCTTTCTATATTATTCTTAGAGATGGTAAATATAAATATAAAAAGATGCTATATCTTAAACTTTTCCCTTAAGCTCCAAGGGATTCTAGAGAAAGAATTATCTAGAATATGTAAAGTTTAAGGGGAGTCCATAGAAATTTTTTTGCTTGGACTCAAAGGGTCTTTCTCCTGTAAGTAGGAGATCAGATGTCTCTGTAACTGAGTGAATAAGGTGAAGTGAATATAGAAAGTGAAGAAAGTTAAAAAATGTGAGAAAGCCTTCTCTTAAAAAGTGTCCATATTCATACTTTCATAATAAAAGTTTCTTAATAAAAGTTTCTTTCTTCAAGTGATTGTCTCTTTCTTTTCGTGCTAATTTCTTCTACAAGTGGTAACTAAACTGCAGTAGTTTATTCAACACTCACCTAATTATGTTTTCTCAAATTTTGTCCCTATAGATTTCCATCTTTTTTTCCCCTCAAATGTGTGCCTAGATCAACTTACACACGTCGACTATCTCATAAAATAATGGTTGAATCTATAATATTTTATTGTTAGAAAACTCGAAAGATTTTAATATATTATGTGGCCACCGACCACCAAAGATTCATATAGAAATAAATTTAGAGATAGTGGCTTAATATTTCTATTCAATGCTATACAAAATTTTTAACGAAAAGATTCATTGCTCCTCTGAATAAGAGTGAGATTAATATATACATCATCAAAACTAATTTGAAAAATCATCACCAAGAAGTAAGAACACAATTAAATTAAACAAAATTCAGCTATCAAAATACTCGAAATGAAGTTGTAAATATGAAAGTATACAAATGCAAGTAAAAAGAGGATCCAAACTAAATTAAGATTGTGGGAGAGTAATATAGAAAGAAAGCATTGAGAATCTGAATCTGACCTGAACTCCAGTCTCAAATTCAGCTAAAATGGAAGGTATGAAGGGAATAACTTGGTCCAGAGTTTGGTTGTAAAATGCACGATTAAGGTCATTCTGCCCAATATTAAACATATATAGCCCCTTCTTGAAGTCATCTTCTGCTGGTAGGTACTTGTCAAATTTCTTACCACCTAAGAAACAAAAATCACAAAACAGTTTTGTTCTCTCCCTGATTAGTAAAATTCCAATGGTTTCTTTTTAATTCACAATCTTAGATGATTATCAGATTAAATTACAAGTCTCGTCTTTACACTTTTGGATTTGTATTAGTAGAGTCCATTGTTTTTAACAAAAAGTGTCTCTATCCTAATCAAAAGATAGGAGGACACCCCTTCGCTTAAAGTTACGACGAGTCGTTTGTTGGGTTCCTCCAACATGGTTCTCTCAAGCTCACCCCAATATATTCTACTTTTTCACCAATATCAGTTTGGAGTAAGGTAAACTCACTGGAATTTTCAAGACTCGCAATACAATAACGCGACTTGAATAGAGAAAAATATTCATATTATTTGCATTGACTTACCCATTTGTTTATTAAAAAACAAAGATAGACATGTTTGCTTACCAAATAAATTTCTAACTCAGACTCGAGCCTCATGTGAATGCTACCACTTGAAGAGACTGACTTGCGTAATAAATGTCTAATAACTTTCTGAACTTTTAATTCTATATCTAATAGATCCTAAATTTTAAAAAGTATCAAATTTCTAACCTTTCAATTGTGTGGATTTTAAACTTCATGTCTAACTATTTGCACGTGGGATAAGACATTAAACCTCCAACGAAAAAGAACAAGATGCCTTAATCGTTGAGTTCTGCTCACTTTATAATCACTAATTTATTACACGTCATATTTAATAACAGCAATTTAAACCTATCGGCTACTTTTTTAAAGTGTCGAGGGAGTGAGGTAGCAAATTTAATCATGATCATATATCCATACCTTTGGCAGCTCGAAGCTCAAGAACCCTAGCTTTGAAATGGAGAAATTGATTCACCTGAATGTTTAACGAGAAAGGGCTAACAGATGTAAAAGTGGGAGGAAGAACAGTGGAGCCGGCGGCCGCATAATTGCAGCCCTTCCGAAAATTCGGTAACCCAATGGAATCAAGATACGGCGTCAAAAAAGGCATGGCCATCGCATCCACTGCAGAACCAAAAAAAAAACACATCGATCAGATCAGAAGAATCTCGAACATTGAAGAACAGAGAGAAAAACAGAGGAAACAGGGGAAATTATCGGATATTGCAGAGAAATACTGAGAAAATCGATGACGAGACGGCCATCGCAGTATCTGCCGGAGGGCTTTCCGAAGAAGAGATAACCATATGGAGGATGGACGGTTTCAATTCCGGCGTCGACGAGGCAACCAGTGTCGGAGTTGGAGTCGCCGAAGTTGAAAACGGCCGCCGGAGACGAATGGCTGGATCTCGCAATCGGAACGCAGAGGAGGAAGAAGAAGAAGAAGAAGATCTGGAAAACCGCCATTAGCATGAGCGCCGAGAAATTACAAGGGAAAATTAATTTCAGTTCAGCAAAATAGGAAAGCTTACTGTTGCTGTCACTTGATTATCATTTTGAATGAATGCCCAACGCCCATCGCACGGGTGGGTTTCTAAAGATAGTGCAATTTTTCTAGCACCCAATTCTTTTTCATGTGATGGGAGATTCAATTTCCTTTTCTATAAATTCTCATTTCGCACCAAAGATAAATTATATGACATGATTTCAAATCTTGTTTTCACAAATTTTAAATTAAATTACTTACATAATTTCGTAAAGTTTTTATAATTTTTTTTCCAACTAACTCCTGAATTACAAAGAAATTTAATTATATTCCTTTCAAATAATTCTTATTTTTAGGATTGAATTCGACTAAAGTATAAATTTGTGTTTAATAAGTCTCTAGGTTTAATTTTGCTAGTTAACATAATTTCCCACCATTAAGGAAGCATTTTTTTTTGTTTCTTTTTGCTTTGTATTGGAATAATCTCATGGATAATTAACAATCAACACAAAAATATAATTCAAATTACATAATTTGTCTAAACTAAACCGATAACAACTCATATTTTTTTTTCCTTCTCTATTATATACTTCAATGAGTTGAACCGACCGGCAAATATGTTTCAGAACCAACTCAGGTTCGGTTGTTTTCATCGGTTTTCTCCGCTTTTCGGTCTGGCTCCCACCCCTAACTCTAAGCAGTACTCCCAAGAATAGGTGGATAATAATTCAACACCCTTATGCTTAAAACACTTATACATCTTTTATTTAGCTACACATAGGTACTGTGTGCCTGCAATATTGTAGAAATAAAGGCCATAAAATAAAAGAGAGAATTTATTTGATTCCATGTCTAAACCAGCTGGTTGAGGTTGTGTGATGAGAAGGGTGGATCAGAATATTTTCCGGTGAGTATTTGTGACGACACATACTTATTTGCAGCCTCGGTGTAATGAATTCCATCCCAATTGATATACTTTGAACTGTTGTCGCACCCTTTTGCCGTGACCACCGTCCCATTCAACGTCTTCGTTTGCCCGCACCCGACTCGACTGTCGTAGTTGAGTGGTGGACCTCCATAGCCACAGCAAATCATAATAGGTTGTTCAAAACCTGACACAATGCAAAAAGTAGCAAAAAGTTTTTTGCAGACATGATTAGCACCACATTTCTTTTTTGTTTTTTTAGTACAGTAGTGAGGATGAGTATTCGAACTCACGATCTTTTAGTCAAAGATAAATAGATGTCTAAATCGATTAAGCTATTTTCAAAATATTTTTACTCATTCAAAAGCACTTTAAAAGACAGATCAAACACACACACTAAAATGAACAACGGGAGCGATAGTACAAGATGTTGACCTAGTTGAGAATAATTTGTGATGAGATTCGATTTGATCGCGTAGATATCGACATATATGACGTTGCCATCTGCAAATTGGGCCTGTAGTTTTTTAGAGAGAGCATGAAGCTGTGTATTGAAGAGTTTAGCTGCTTGGTTGTGTGAAATGAGGCATCCAAATTCATCAAGCTTTGATGGGTCAGTTCCAAATTTAGCAATATTCTGAGCCAAGCATCCTAGAGGACCTGTGTTGTGGATCCAAAAATTCCTGGCCCCTTGCTCATACAATCTCTGAAAAATAGGGAATAACGATCAAGTAAAGATATTGTTAAATATATGGGGATTTAAATACTATCTTCACCTCTATATTTTTAGTTGGGGTTCATTTTAGTTCTTATATATATTTTTAATTTTTGTTCATTTAGTATCGGTATTTCTTTCTCGTTCTTGTACTTTTTTAAAAAGTGACTTTTTTTTTATCTTTTAATTTTTATTTCGTTTATTCCCATTAGAATTATTTTAGCTTCCGCTAACTAAATTTTTTGAAATGCAATCATAATGCTGCGCGTGATCAGAGTGTGACCTGAAGACCAGCTTCAAACTCAGCTAAAATGGTGGGTATGGAGGCAAGAATCTGATCCAGAGTTTTGGAGTAAAATGCACCAGCAAGATCATTCTGCCCAATATCAAACATGTAAACCCCCTTCATGAAGTACTTTTCCACCGGTAAAAACTTGTCAATCTTCCTATTACCTGCACCAAACAAAAAAACACACACAAAATTGTTCATAATAATAATAATAATAATTAACCGATGTTTTAAGTTGATTAGTAATTTAATCATATTTAAAATGATATCAAACCCAGTGAACTCACAGCTCCCTTAGACTGTATTTTTAATATATTATTTCGTCTCCATATTTAACATTTGATTTCTAGTGTACCTTTGGCTCGAAGCTGAAGAACCCTAGATTTGAAATGGAGGAACTGGTTGACTTGAACCCCAAACGAAAATGGGCTAACGGATGCAGCCGTGGCCGGAAGAACGGTGGAGCCACCGGCCGCGTAATTGCACCCCTTCCGAAAACTCGGATTCCCCACCGAGTCCAAATACGACTTCAAATATGGCTTCCCCATTGCATCCACTGTCCAACACCATCAACAAAAAAACAAAAAACGTACATAAAATGAAAAAACTTCGCTTTAAAATAATGTCTAATAAATATCTAAACAATTATATACCATTAGCAAATCTCTAAATTTTTTTATTTTGTATATAACTGGTCAATGATTGTTTAAACACAAAATTTCATTAATTTAGACACATATTAGATACTTCTAAAATTCATGTCGTAGTCAAGAAACTAGTATCTCTTCCCCGTATTTAGTTTATGTAAATAAACAAACTTTACTTGTTTAAAAAAATAATAATAATAAATAAATAAACAAACTTTACATTATGATATTACTTAAAAGTACGTTTCATACTAAAAAATTAAATTAAATTACTAAGAAATAATTAAAAATTAAAAATTAAGTAATTAGAATTTATTAGGTCTAACCTATAGGTTTTCTAATAATTAATTTAATAAAGAATAATTAGTAATAATTAATTAATTAATTGCTCAAAACATTAGTTAACTAAATTAGTTATCTTTAATTACAATTCACTCTCATGTGCAGAAACCCGGAAATTGATATGTTTTTATGGTTATTGGATTTAATTTTTCTTTTAAGTAAGAATTAGAATTTGAACTCACAACCTTTCAAGGTTGACAGATTTTTTTAAAAAAGTTATAATATACAAGACACACATAATTATTTAATATTTGTTCTAAACCTATGAAATAAATCCAAGAAAATGTTATATAAAAGCATAAAATAACTCGAATTATTTTTGAAAAAAGAATTTTAAACCCTACTTTAATTAGTTTATCAATTCAACTTCTCAAAAATATTATGTTTTACTCTCCAAGTCTCTAATTAGCTCCTAAAATTTGTGTAAAACAAGTATTTCTTTATTTGTTTTGCATCTTTTTTTTTTTAACCTTTTCAACATTTAAGACACATTTTGGAAAGAAAAAAAAAACAGTTTCCAAAAACTTATTTTTATTGTGAAATTTGACTAGAGGTTTATATGCTTTTTATAAAATGTGAAAATATATATTAAAGAAATTGTGAGCAAAGAGAATAATTTTTAAAAACAAAAAATTTGAAAACTACTAGAATATGATACATTTCAAAACTCAAACATCACAAATACCTCTTGTCGACATAGGTATTAATTCATAGAGTGAATGAACGAAATATTATTGGGTTGAATTTTATCATATTCTTTAAAATAACTAATTATAAAAATGACCAAAATGTTTTTTAAAATACAAAATTCAAAGTAAAAACTATTTGAAAGTTAAAAAATAGGCAGAAATTGGAAGAAGAGTTTGAAGAAGTTTACTGAGAAAATCAACGATGAGGCGGCCATCGCAGAACCTTCCAGACGAGGGAGTCTTGAAGTAAGTTTGTCCATAAGGCAAGGCGAGGCTGAATCCCTTGCCGGCGACGAGCTCGCCGGTGTCGGAGTTCGAATCGCCGAAGTTGAACGCCGCCGGATAATCGAACACGGCGGAGCTTCCACAGAGGAAAATCGTCGAACACATTGTGAGCATCACCGGAATCGTGAAGGATTCGGTAAAAATCGCCATGCCTGCCTGAATTAGCTTGAAAGTCGTTTCTCCGGCGGATTTTTATTGGCGGAGAAAGAAGTTAGGGTTTAATTCAAGGAAAGGTAACATGAAAGGTTAAAGCAAAGCTTTCTCTTGCGCTGAATCTAAATCCACACACAAAATTTCATCGCCATAAATTGCAGAGAACTCGATTCGAAAATGGCAGTTTTAAGGCAGCAAAGACTTTGGAAGAAAATTTCGAGTCTTTGAAGACGTTATACGTTCACCTTATTTACAATTTAGTCCCCGCGCCTTTAAAAATTGTAATTTCATCTCTAATTTACCGATCTTGAAATCTATTTTAAATATTATTTTAGTACTTTTTAATTTAGTTTATTTTGATCCTAAACCTATATTTATTTTGGTCTTTAGTACTTTTAGTCGGTCATTTTATCCTTATTTTTATCTCATTTTTTTACGTCATAATTTTAGCAAGATACTTCACTCACTACCTTTTTGGAAAGGTAATCATAAATTTGTATTATTAATATATATATTGTGTTAAAATTTTATAAATAAAGATCAAATTAGTCACTTTTAAAAAAGTATAGAGACCGAAGCAGATCTTAAAAAAGTACAAAATTTAACAGTGCACGAACCAAAATAAAAAGTACAGAAATAATTGTAGTTCTCATACTTGACTGATGAATTAAAAAAATCCTCACACTCAACCTTAGTTACAAGTTAATTAATTTCTTTACTTAACAATTATTATTATTATTGTCTCAGCCCTTTGATTAAAGTTTATTCAACGATTTTGCAAATCAGTAAATGTAATCTAATACGTAATAAATTATTTATGGATAATGAAATGAGTTTCAGTGACATTTTATTTTAAGAATTTAGGAGTGTGGCAAAAGAAAAAAAACATACACACACTCATTTGAGTTGGGTTTAAAAACATTATATATATATTAAATCTAGACTAAAAAAGAAAATGATTTTAGAGTGTTAACGTTGGTTTGGGATGAAACAATTTGATTTTTGTTGCTCCTTATTAATGACGGTCCAAAAAGTTTGAGAAACTTTAATTAAACCATAGATATAGGGCGTAACGTGATTAATAAAATTTGAAAAAATATAGAAACTAAATTGTAATAACAAAAAAGTTCAAAATGGGGAATTTTGAAATTTTTAAAAGTGTAGATCGACTAAAGTTTAAGTTCAACAAAACTTTGCCATAAAAAAGGTAAAAGAACATTTTGCAAGCAAAACAGTTGTTCAAAATTTCCTTCCAAGGGCCAATTTCGTTCTCTTTCTTTTTAATTTTCCATTGAGATAACAAAATTTATTTACGTTTTTAAATGGAATCTAAATGGGGGAATTATTTTGCTTTAATTTAAGGGTCTTAAAAAGGAAGTGAAAGAAACAATTGTCCAGATGAAAATCTTTATATGATAATAATCAAAACAAATTTCTATTTTGAGGCTTTCTTAGGGTGTAAATTTAAGGTGATATACTATATATAAAAGTGTGTTTTTGGATTTTTCGAAAAGAAAAAGCGTGTTTTGGATAAATGTTTAATTATATATTTAGTTGGTATATTTTAATTAATATATCCCTATATATACTTCTTTAAATTTTAATTTTAATTTTGATCCATAAAGAGTTTACCAAACATCTTTAATGTCATTGAAAATGATAGAAATACAGCATGGCCAGATTATTTGTGAATATGACATGTAAGAAATCCTTTTTTTCTCATAGTTTGATATTATACATGGTATTAGTTGCATATTTTTTCTAATAAGAGAAATTTTTATGGTGAAAAATTGATTTTGTAAGTGGATAGAAATTTCGATGGTGTAAAATCTACTGTTTGATTCTAGTTAAGGAAAATTGAGTAAAATCTTATGATTGAATCATTTACGTCTCTACCTTGTTTGATAGTTATTTTGTTTGAAAAATGGATATGATGATTAAGAGTAGTTACCTGACAACATTTGAACCCATGAATATAGGCATAAGTTTTGATCTCAAACGTCACATCACTCAACATTGGAAATTATAAGCAACATCGATGATAATATCGAAGTTCTGTCCCAGGCACAATCTATGAAAAATTTAAGCTTAGATATTGATATTGGTAACAATACTTTAGTTCAAATATGTGCATGAGTTTAACTTTTTAAAAACACATAATCGAACTCGAGACATCCTAATAATTGATAGGTTGACATTGATACTCAAAATTAGGTTTAATTGGCCAAAGATCCTACAAGTACATTCAAATGAACAAGGGCTACGATAAAAATTGTGTGGGCTATCTTTTATCCAATCTCTTAGTACAATAATTCACTAGTCAAACCAATTTTCAATATTGAACTAAGTACTAAGCTCACTTTGACTTGGTACCCATAATCTAATAGAAGATAAGACATGTCTTTGCTCAATGTCCATGTTCCTCAACTCAACACATGATATATGGTCTCGTTCTTACATGGTCACTTAACTCGCTTGACCACTAGATCTCATTTATCATGCATAATACTCTCATCTACACAATTCACACTTGTTTTTATCCAACCTTATCTATATCCCTGACATTTAGTTATATGCCTTTATAAAAAATTGAGCTCAAACGATGGATCAAGATATTTCATTTTGTATTCTCTATTGAGACTCTATTGACAATTTTCATCTCATTTGTCACAACACTGAAGTTGTGACAAATAAGGAAGAAAAAGATAAGCTAGATAAAAAGAAACGACGAAGAGATAGAGAAAATAAAAATCATATGTACATAAGCGAATTATAATATGTAATTTTATATTTTATATTACAAAAAATAAATCAGAACATAACTCAATTGTTAAAGACGTTAAAAGATTGCTGACCTTAACGTTTGAACCATCTATCTTGAACTAAAAGAAGGTTATGGGTGATGTTAAAATCTCTGCTAGTTTGGTCCCTATACTTTCAACTTTTGATTCATTTTAGCTGGTCTTATTTTTCAAAATGTTCGTTTTGGTTTGTGAACTTTAGTTCATTTTTGTCCCAGTACTTTCGAAATGTTCATTAGAGTTTTTGATATATGTAAAATTTGTGTTAGAATTTTATAAAAATAGACTAAAAAGATCACTTTTAAAAATTATAAATACCAAAATAAATATTTTAAAAATACTGGACTAAAATAAATCAAATTAAAAGGAGAGCACCAAAATGAACATTCTTGAATACCGACTAAAATTAATTGAAAATATGGAATCAAAATAATATTTTAGTTAAAAAAAGAGAGAAAACAAAAGCGAGCCCAAAATTTGCCCAATAATATTAGGATTTGGCCCTTTTTTTTCTGTGCTCGCCATCTCCCATACGATCCATCGCCTGAGGAATTCTGTACCACACTGTACCATGGCGGAGGAGTTCGGCATCGAGGTCTGTGTTTCTCCAAGCCTCCATCTCGTCTCTGCTTTCCTCGCCATGGAGCCAGCTGATTCCTTACTTTCCATGGCCAGGTACCACTCCAAAACCCCACTTAACTTCAGCCGATAAATGCTCTCTCAAACAACACCTTACTCCAGAGCGCGCTTCCTATTTCTTTGCCCACTTATAGGAGTTTTAATATCCTTTTCAGAAGTGGAGGACACATTTCTTCTCGATTAGTTTATTGGGGTTTCTCATAATCGAGATTGATGGGTTTTTGTCTCTTTTAGGGAATTGGGTGGCGGGTTAGTGACCGAGACAGTGCAGAAGTTCATCTGGGATCATTGCATTAGCAAAGCTGTAGAGATTCTAAACCATTTGAGTTCCATTTCATTGTTTGAATTGAATTCAATATAAAACCTCTGCTTGCTTAGCTCATTTGAAATTTAAATTTTGTTGCTTCCCAAGAATATGGTTGTTATTGGCCTTTGTTGAATTGGGTTCTAGTGCTTTCTGCTCTCTTAATAACATTTGGCGCCTCTATTAACTTATTTTGCTGTTTCCTACTTCTGGTCAGCAAGAAATGGGCAATTTTCATGTACCCTATCTGAAGAATTTTCTGAAGAAACTAATATCTGAAGTTGAATCAAGTCAAGTTGAAGTGTTAGATGAGTTCTATGAATTTTATGCTCATTACATGGTTTCATGGACGGTAAGCTACTGAAGAAGGAGAAACTTTTACACTGAATCATTTGCATATGAGAATCCCTTGGCTCTCTTCCTTTGCTTGTGAATGATGACTAAGAGTTCTTGTTTGATAGGATGAGAATCTGGGCAAAGAAAATGCAAGGATTTACAAATTTATTTCTTTTCTTTTTCCAGATGGTAAATATTCTCTTCATTTTAATTTTGTAGTCGACAATTTATTTTTGCTTAGCTGCTTACAAATATTGAGTTCAACTGTTTATTTTAGGTTCTTCAAGTTGCCAAAAGTTGAGGAAATTTATGGTACCACTACAATGCTCCCTCAACATGCTTGAAGGTGATACAGGGAATGCTTCACACTCACAACTTTGTTTAAGTTATCTTATTTTGGTCATTTGTTAGCATAATAATTTGTGGGGGATTTTGATCTTTAAATTACTTGTTATTATTTATCTGATTTGCATTACTCATTTTCAAACGTTGTGTTCATGTATGTTACATGTATTGCTATACTTGGAATATTCCTTTACCTCATTGATGTGCATTTGCTATAAGTTATAGCTTATAGGTTGATCAACAATACATAATATATTTCATGCATTTCTTTTCTGTTAGGGATAATATGCAGATTCCAATCTTTAATACAATGTTTACAACTCTAGAAAATTAGTAACTATTTAATTGTTATATTAAGTTCGAATAATCTTGCAAAGTTGTTTCAAGTTAGTTGTACTTTGTGTGATAACAGGTGTTCAATCTGGCCTTCAAGTCTATATCTTTCAGAATTGATACTCTCCTTTCCAGATATTTTCTCTACAAGAAAATGTTTTGAGGTAAAGAAGTATGTTTTTTCTGCCTTAAATCTAGTCCAACGTTCCTTACTTTTGCAATCTGAACCGTGGAAATTAGATCCCTTGATGATCGGCCATGATACGATTAAGTTTTTTCATCTTTTTTATTACTATTTTTAAAATAAGAGATATATACCAATATCATTTAAGTACTTTCATGTTTACACTGGCTATTCTGTGTAAGCATAGTTTATTCTTCAACCTTACTAATTAATTCAAATCTTTAAGGGATGCTGGGCTCATGGTTTTAGTAAGTTTGAGTTTATGAAACCTGGGATTGAGAAGTCCAAATTTGTGTTTAGATTGTACAAAAGAATATACTGTAGAAACTTATGTTTGTGTAACCTGTACTTTGCAAGTTTATGATTTGTAAAAAGTTAGTTTGCAGTATCAAAGATAGGTTTCATAACTTTAACTTATGTAGCTGATGTGATTAATATATTCATCATAGCTTGAGATAAATACCCTCATGGACCAAAAATAAGCTCGACTTTTTAACTCTAGGTTACATAAACCTAGCATTTTGATCTATGAACTATGGTTCGAAAGAAATCAAAGAGTCTTCGAAGGCAAAAGTCGTTCCTCAGTGGATTGTTTTTCAATAGCTAAGTTCAAGGCTTCACAATGGTGCATTCATTCCAATCTATTCTCCTAGCATGTTATGTATGAATTGGGAGGCATTTATAACTCCCCAGTCGTGACTCTTCTCTTTCTCTTTGCTGTTTTTTACTTCCAGCTTTCAGTCTTATTTTTTTTCATTCCATTTGGAGTTTGTATCCTTGAACAATTTTGTTCCTTTTCATTAAATCAATGAAAAGTTCGTTTCTTGTTCAAAAAAAAAAAAATAAACCTAACGTTTTGATCCAAACACCTCAGAAGATTTCCGTAATTTTTCTTGCTATGTTTTACATCAATTTTTTCTTTTAAAACAGGTTGGTTCAGGTGTGGGTTTGGTTGGAATCTGCCTTTCTCACGTCAAAACATCAAAGGTAAGTTATTGGAAAATTTTGATTGGTTAGTACAATAAATCTTACTTTTTACATTGACCAAAAGCTTCAACTTGCCTTAAAGTTGACAACCCTCTGTTTACACAGATAGTGTTAAGTGATGGTGACCCATCAACATTAGCAAACATGAAGGTTAATTTAGAGTTGAATGGCTTGTGCTGCCTCAGCTCTGCAACTGCTACACCAGAAAGAACAAGTGAAGATTTTAAAACTGTAAGTGCCAATTATGAGGAATTCCATTCTTGCTTTTGGCTCTTTGCAGCCCTTTATGTCTTTGCATGATTCTTCCATACCTAGGATCCTTGTTATATTTTCAAATTCATTTTCTTTCCTTTTTTTTCCTTTGTTGGGGAGGGGGGACAAATTTTCTGTTGAATGTGGGTGGCCTTCATGTGGCAGTTCATAATGAGATAAAAATATGAATCTCTCAGGTGGAATGCATACATCTGCCATGGGAAACAGCATCAGAAAGCGAACTCCAAGCTTTTGCACCAGATATTGTGTGAGTCTCTACTTTATGACTTCATATACTTCTCTTTCTGTACAAAAAATGTGGTATAATTGGTTACTGGTGAAGTAACCAATGTACATTTCAATCTATTGAAAACGAAAAAAAATGACTCTGCTACTTAGAAATGAAATGTTCTCGAAAATACTCCTGTTGCAGGTTAGGCGCTGATGTAATATATGATCCAGTTTGTCTCCCGCATCTTGTTCGTCTTCTTTCGATTCTTTTGCACCCGAAGCAAAATGATAGTTCCACTCTATATTTTTCGAGGAGTGAACATGTTGATGATGCAAATCATGGAAAGGAGGTAGATGATGGAAGCAAATTGTGCTGCGATGGTTTTGTGAGTTTTGGTTCGAGGGATCGCCCAATGGCTTTCATTGCTTCCGTAATTCGCAACATCGACACGTTTAATCATTTTCTGGGTCTCGTAGAACAGGCTAATCTTAGTATCTGTGATGTAACGGATGAATTTAAACCCTTGAATTTACTTCCTTACATGTACTCTTACAATAGATCAAGTATTAGATTGTTTACTCTGAAATTCAAGTAGCTTTCTTTGTTAGATTGATTAATCTTAGTATCTCTTTTAAATGTTTATTGTAAAAGAAACAAGAGTGGGGAGTTATAGTTTGATCTTTGAAGATTGATTTAGTTCCATTCCATGACAAAAGTTTACAACTAGTTGGATATTCAGCTTTGTTTTCTACATCTTTCAAGTGATAAGCACTTGAGAGAGACTTTTTTTTTTTTTTTTTGGTTTCAATTTATTTTTATTTTTATTTATTTTTTGTACGTATTTATTTTTAAAGGCAGTTGTTTTCTATTCAAATGACTCGAAAGATTAATGAAAAAAATATATTGATGTCTTCATTTGGAAGCACAACACATAAACAGACAACACGACATTTATAACAATGAATTCTACTTTAAAAGGCACACAATCAAAATATAAAAAGATTGGTTTATGAAACTTCTTTTACCCACCAGATAAAAATAACCAAAGGTGAAAGTTAGAAGTAAATTAAAAAAGAAAATAAAAATCACTATCACTCTTTTAGTTTGAAAGTTTTATACTCTTTTCAATTATAAACTATGAAATCTTCTATTTTTACATATGAAGAATGGTGAGTTTGAAAATAATGGGAATTTGACCGATTTGACCTAAAAATGTTTTAGGTTGGCTCAAATGACCCAAATTCAGATTTTTCACTTATATAACCCAATTTCTCTTTTGCTTACAAATCAAGGTCCGTGAAATGACGAAACTGCCCCTGCTTTATATAAAAAACCTGACAATGTATAGCTCTAAAAAAACTCGACGGAGATCGCATAGAACTCGACGGAGTTTTTAATATATTTCACTAACCTAGATTTTATTAGTCACCAACCTCTTGTACGATCATTAATGCAATTAATTTCATTCGAAATGGATTAGTTCTTTTTTGTATTTCTCTTCATCCGCAGAGAACAATTACTTTCAGTGTTTGAAACGTGCTTTCGTGCAAGATCCATTGTTTTT
>NW_019104557.1:476542-529345 GCF_001995035.1 Momordica charantia | reverse complement strand
AAAGAAGAAAGAAGAAGGGAAGAAGAAAGGGGAAATCGAAGACCAACGGTTAGTAAAATTATGGGGAATTTTGTAAAAACTCCGTCGAGTTTTGTGTGATCTCGGTCGAGTTTTTTAAGAATAGATGTGTCTATTTTTTTCATATACAACAGAGGCAATTTCGTCAAACCACCTTCTCTGACGTGTCAAAAAAAGAGAAATTGGGTCATATAAGTGAAAAATCTGAATTTGGGTCATTTGAGCAAACCTAAAACATTTTTAGATCAAATCGGTCAAATTCCCGAAAATAATGCTGTAGAAAGGCTTGGGAAATGTTATCAAATCTCATCTTAAAGTATCTATCCATTAAAATATTACTCTGAGACAATTTAAAATATTATGGTATTGGCCGGTTATTCAAATTAAAATATATTTTTTTAGTACAACACGGGGAACGGGAGATCAAACCTGAGGTATACTCGCTTTACCAGAATAAAATCAAAAGAAAGTAAGAAATAAAGAAAAATTATTATTTTATGTGTAATTTTGGCAAACTGGGAGGTGACACAAAATGAACAAGTGGAGTAAAATAGGATGAAAAGGAAGTTTCTGTTTGATGTGCCATCACTATTAGTAAAAGGTCGTAGAAGTGGAAAAAATCACCAACTATTCCAATCTCACCCATATTTTAGAACATTTCTATCATAACATTTCAGTTAGGATTTCATTAATGAAATAAACACATAATTAAAAAATAATTTTGAGCAGTGGTTTGATATGTTCTTGCATTACATTACGTGGGTTTTTGCGTTGCGTTGCTTTGCTCCTTTTTTGTTAGCTTTGAATGATGGGTTTCTTTTAATTTTATCGATTGATTCTTTAGAACGTGAAGGATCAATTGAGTGGAGCACAACAGATCAATTGAGAATAAACACTGTACAGAAATCACTGGGATGCGTGTACCATTAAGGGGAAATCTTCTGGTAATGACCATTCATTCAATCTCTCTCTCTCTCTTTTTGGAGTCTTCTCTTCAGTTTGCAATCTTCCGTTTTTATCCACTTCAGGGTCTGTAAGCTTTAGCCTCAGCGCATTTTGATTCTTGAGATCAGTCTCCGTTTGCTCCGCCACTGCGATGGGGGAGGTGGAGGTGATTCATTTATGGTCCACTCCGAGATCGCTCAGCACCAGCCTTATGTACTCTTTTGCGCAGGTGCTCTTCGAGTTTTCTCAGTCACTCATTCCAATGTTTGCTTACTCTGTTTGGTTGCTGAGAAAATGGGGAGAAAACAGCCATAGAGTATTGTGGAATTTTTGTGTTGGTGGCTGTTGCATTGTTTTGGGTGCATGGGTACTGATTTTTCTTTACTGGGTTTCAAGAACCATAGCTTTTATCTGCATTCTTTGATCCACTCGGTCATCATTGAACCAAAAATCCACTGCTTGCTTGCTCGGTTTGGTTGCTGGGAAATTGAGGAGTAAAAGGGGAAGAAAACAGCTCGAGTTTTGTGGAATTTATGTGTTGGCCGTTGCATTGTTTTGGTTGGATGGATATTGGTTTTTCTCTTATGGGTTTCAATAACTATAGCCTTTACCAGAGCATCAGAGCGTATTTGGGTTTTGTGTTATCATGGGGCAATGTCATTTCTTCACTAATTAATATTAATAATTATCAATAATTGTCACATGTTTGATTTCATAAGTTAAATTAATATTCGAACCCATGATTGAGGGAGGCAGTTAGGAGTACATATGAAAGGTTAGTATATGCTTAAGTTTTTGGATTTAGTGGTAGTTAAACCCCTTTTCTTTCCTTTCTCCAAAATCGGCGACCTTTTGATGGCTTTCCTCTGGCTTTTTGTATTAAATTATTTCGGAAATTTGACTGTCAGAGTCATCGATCATCATACAAGACTTTAAGCACTAATATTGCTCTTATGCTGTTTGTATTGTTAAAATAATATGTTATAACTCTTTATCTTCTTCTTCAATATTGAGCAGCAGAGCCATGCATCTGGATTAATGACTTGAACTAGTTGAAAGTTGGTCTAATGGACCCACCTTTTAATGAATTTGTGGAACTTTGAAACATTGAGATTTAGAGCACAAGTTTGGAGACATTAATGAGCAGTTACCTACTAATATTTTGTGTCTACATTGGCACTTCATTATTAGTTTCTGATTTGAATTGTACTTGGGAGTGAATGTATTATGAAGACGTAATTTCATATGGTATTCTTTGTCCTGTTAAGTACAGAGAAGATTAGATGCAACCACTATATCACATTGACTCCATCTTTTGCATATGTTTTCAACGAGAACATGTTTCTTGCTCACGCTCTTATCTACTATGTATTGTCTTGTCCTCAGAGAGATGACGTGGAAGTGCTAGATGAACCACTCTATGCAAATTTCCTTCGGGTGACAGGTTATGATAGGCCGTACCGTGAGGAGCTACTATCCAAAATGGTATGCACATCAAGCGTAGCATCTTCATTTGTTTTAACTTCCAATCTGCCCAGTTGTTTGAACTCTGAAGGTAGGGAGTGGTGTACGATATAGTCAGGAACAACTTTCCACAACTGAAACTAAAACTTTGTCCATCATTTTTGAGTAAGAAAATGCAATTTAACCTCTGTTTGGCGGAGAAGTAAGCTTGCTTTAAATTTGGATGCCCTATTAAGGTCATGGGTTCAAATTATGGTGCTCACCTGATATTTTGGTATTAAATATTCTACGTGTATCTTGATGTCAGATATCGTAGAGTCTACAAGCGGTTGTTTTGTGAAATTAGTTGAGAGGTGGTCAGAAACCAAAATAATAAAAAAGAACATAATGAAAATTTTGCACTTGGCATTGGATGGAAGAATCTTTTTCAAGTAGCCAACAGCAACCGATTTTCTTCCTACAGGACTGCTTGTTTGAAAAGCAGAAAGGAAAAATGCCAATATATTGGTGTTATTACATTATTATTACTTTTGGAAAAATTAGTAGAAAAGTGAAACTTTTGTTAAGAGCCCGTTTCTAGATTTATATAGAAACAACTGCTCTGCCGGACACTGTCATTGCCTTTCTCTCCTGCATTCTATAGGAACCTGATGGGAATAAGGTCATAAAGGAAGTCATTTTTGCACCTGGAGAAAAGAAGTTCCGATTTTGCAAGGTAATGCAAACTTTCTTCATCTGTAGTATGACAATAATAAGATAGACACAGGTTGATCTAACTATTCCTTCCAATTGTATACCCTATGAAATTGTGTTCCTAGATGTACATGGCATTTGGAGGGATCGGCTGTATGCTTTTTACAAATAAGACTTTGAAAACTTTTGAAAGGCCATTGGTAGGATGAAGAACTGCTTCCTATAGATACATATAAAAAATATAACATATGATAAAATCAAAATGTATGATCTCTGCACTCTTATTTGATCTCATCTCAAGAAGGTCTCCACTATCCAATTCAAAGCTGATGAACTGTTCAACCTTGCGTGCATGGGAAATAAAGACAATATTATGCAACTAGAATGCTACAGCTTAATCATTGTGTATCATTCATGTGTTCTTGCACAAGGATAAAGAAAAAGAAAAGAAGATTGTGTCTAGTTTAACAAAGCACCGAAATTGGTAAAAACTAGCCGTATTATTATTTAATAGAAATCCATGTTCTGTAATTCAACAAGTATTTATCTTTCACTAAATTTACGAGGTGATTTTATAGTTGACTGATACTTTTTAACCAATTGCACATCTTTTTAACTTTATGATATTATTTTATTTAATGTCCATACAGCATATAGCTAAACAAAAAGTACCTGGTTTGGCAAGTGATTTGGTGAAGAAGGGAATGCACTTCATATTGATGAGAAATCCACTTGATATTTTGGTAAGATAATTGTGAAATTTGTTTCTCATTACCATTATGTTGGTATGCAATAAGGTATCAAAAGAATGAATAGTACTATACCAGTATTACCCTCTTAATATTGGTACCTCCCATATGAATTAAACTTTTATTTGAAAAATCAATCAGTTTACAAATACCAGCTTAGGAAAGATTTTGGCCAAAATTTGGCATTTTGCTTTTCGTTGCCCTTATACAATAAAATTTGGAGAATTTTCTGTGTTCTTTCTTATGGAAAAGGGAATATATTTATGACTTTGAAGTTCAATTTTGTTTGTAGTTGTTGAGTGTAAGAACCATATATGCGTTTTGTATTCTTTGGATGGTTTGTTCTGTGTACATTACTAGTTTCAGTGATAGCCACCCCACTCTTTATTTATCCATCTTAGATTAATGAACTTGTCTCAGCCATCCTACGACAAGGTCATTCCTGCAACCTTTTCTGAATTGGGCTTCTCAGAATTGGTATCTGTTTACAATGAGCTGAAAGAGTTGGGAAGACCCCCACCTATCATTGACGCAGCTGAACTTCAAAAGGATCCTGAGGTGTTACTGCTTTCTTAATTACCACACTTATATTGCACTATGGAGATGGTTATGATATAATGCATAAATTTGCATGTTTTAGTTTAAATATCAGCCACTTTTATTCAAATCTATGAAGTATAATCAGATCCAAAAAGTTATTGTAGGACGTGGTATTTACCATTTGCATGAGCATACAAAATGATGTTGTGATTGACATGATAAATTCATTCTGGTTCTTAAATCCTTGTGGAGCGTTTAAGTTTTGTTGTCTTAAAATGTCATTACCTTCTTAGAAGGAGTTTGGGATGACTTTTCTTTCAAGTGAAAACACTTCTTTTGTAAACATTATTGGAAGAAGCACTAAAATTAAGTGCTTATCCTAATTCCTAAAAGCATTTAGTTTTTTAGTGTCTTTAGAATTTTCAAAATCACTTAGCACCATGCTTTTAATGGGTAAAACACTTCTTACATCTCCGTCCCACTGTTCAGATAATCATTTAAGTTATTCTTAACACTAACACTCTCCATCCTAACACTCTCCATCCTGTGGAAGACTTCACTTCAATTAATGAGACTTTAGATGTAAATTATTAATCTTGAAATGACAATGGCAATGGCTCCCAAGGGGCAACTCTATTGGCAAGAACATGAGACTTTGTGGTATCACCTACATTCGAACATTTAGGTGAGCTTAATACTAAAATTCCTTGACGTCTCCCAAGTTCGGGCCTTGGGGTAGACACGGGTGCCTGATTATAGGGGTAAAAATCTAAAGAGGTATTGATGCTGGGTTATAAAAAAAAAAAGAAAAAAAAAAGAAATGACAATGACAATGTGAGAGGACTTATTAATTCTAGATCTCTATATTGCATTACCACTGGTTCCAGTTGCTTAATCTTTTAGTTTAGATTTTAATTGGTTCATCAATTAATTTGTAAAATTTTCTTTTCTATGTTTCATTGATCTGCAGGGAACCTTACGTGGTCTTTGTGAAGACCTTGGCATTCCTTTTCAATACAAAATGCTGAAGTAAGGAATTTCTGTTCCTTTAGAAAAGTTTAATGACTTCAGACTTCATATATTACCTTTCCATATGTGATTAAAACTGGACAAAAATTGAAACTGTAATTTTCTTATAAGTTGTGAAACTAGTAATTGTGTCAAAGCCTTATTGTAGCATGTCCAATCAAAGTTGTCTTGTGGAGGCAGTTCCACTATTGGCTTGGACTGTGTATATATAATCCATTTAATCACATGAGCTAACTATATAATACATCTTTCTCTCTTTTCTCTCTCTAGCTATTGGCTTTTAGTTGGCTTTTGATATTTAAAACAGTTAGTCAATCCTATCAAAAAACAACTAGTCAAAGATTTCTTCTTTTGTATTTTTATCATGGATGGTCTATTATTTCCCTGTTTATTGCAGGTATTGATAAGCTTATCATGATAACTTGGAAACATTTTCAGATGGGAAGCTGGTCCAAAAGCAATAGATGGTGTTTGGGCTCCATGGTGGTATAAAACTGTACATAAATCAACAGCTTTCGAGGCAGGAAGAAAATATCCTTTGGTATGTCATTTACTCTGCACTTCTTCTCTGAGCAAAATATTTTCTTGCTATTTACACCAGTTCCTGGAGTTGCATTTTTGTTGAGGCTTTTGTTACATCTTTTTCTACTTTTGAATGAGAGGTTTAGTTTTAATTTTGTTCTTGAAGGTAAAAACTATTGTTATGTTGCTAATAGTAAAATGAGTTCACTATTTTACAATATAATATAATCTGTTGATACCATTTATGAAGATCAATTTTCTCTACTACTTTGATATGCAGTACAATTATCTCCTCCCCCAGCATGTACACCCTTAATGAATACATTTTCCTATTCAAACTAATGAGGTCATGCCTTAAATTTTCTATTGATTTCAGCCATTCCCATTTAATTTATACGATTTGCTTGAGCAAACCCTACCACTCTACAACTTTCTTAGGCGCCATGTGAAGCAAAAATCACTTCTCCTCATGTCGCCCTTGCCTACTCCTGATCTTCCAGTTCCTGCAAATGAGAAGCTACTTGCATGGGTGGGCGATGAGATCTTACCTCGTGATAGTGCAAAGGTACTTGGAAAAATGAACATGTGCAGTTGATAGAACTTATTTCTTTAAATTTTGCATTTTCTTGGTTTCTCATTCTTGACTTCCGACTGGTATAAGGTTTCTGTGTTCGATTCTGTTGTCCAAGGTGGAGACTCAGTCTGGGAAGGACTTCGAGTTTATCGTGGAAAAATATTTAAGCTCGACGAACATTTAGACAGGTCAGTGTAAAAGGGAGCCCAAGCAAGACATGACTGATCTTCTTTGTTAATATAGCTGCACCTTGATAATTTTGTTGGTCTTTATTTTTCCTTTCTGTAGGTTATTTGATTCGTCAAAGGCATTGGCTTTCAAAAATGTTCCGAGTAGGGATGAGGTGAGCACAAAGGATGACTTTGTTTCAGTCCAATAAACTGAACAGAAACACGCAAATATATTGTCTTCTCGCAACCTCTCTGGTTTTTGCCGTAGGGTATCAAATCCAGGGAGAAGGAGCTTCTACGCACTTTCCTGAAAAGAGGATGCATTGTGTATCCTTGTAATATTTTTTTTATGCAACTGTAGGTGAAGGATGCAATTTTCAGAACTCTAATTCGAAATGGAATGTTTGATAATGCGCACATCCGTTTATCTTTAACACGTGGGAAAAAGGTTGTGTAATTTTAAGGTTCCTCAGGCTCCCCCCTTACCCTTCTAASCTCTTTTGTGAATTATTTGTTTAGAAAGTTGTTTTCTTATTTTTTTCGAACTCGCTAGTCATAACATAAAAAATGGCGTACGGCTTTGATAGGAAATAGAACTTTTTCATCAACAGAGTTTTATGCCAACCATTATGACAATATATTCATCAGCATATACTTCTTTGGTACATGTGGCTGTTTTTTATTTTGAAAAAAGGATAGCAATCCGATTGAAATCATCCTTTGCTTGAATTTTTCAATTGCTCTTTATGTACACACTGAAGTGGCTTATTACTGGATTCCATAAAGGGGCTGTCATGAACTGAATGACTATTACATTAAGGATTCAAACATACATAATACCTTTGTTTAATAATTGTTTCATGTCAGATCACAGAAATATGGGGTAAATTTATTTCCTTTATATTTTAGTGGAATTTGGAAAAGTTCATATATTTAAACTCGTTTTCATCTTTTTCCAGGTCACTTCTGGAATGAGCCCTGAGTTCAATCTTTATGGATGCACCTTAATTGGTAATGCAAATTCTTGTTCTATTATCAATGCAACCAGCTTGGTGTTAAGAATACTTATTATGTTTTTTCAAGTTGTAATAGATGGAATGATTATGCATAAAATTTTATTGTTGGCATTAGCTGTTTTATGTTTGTTCCATTGGGCAACTGAAAATTTAAAAATAATATGGGCAAGCTGGCTTTATTGTTTGCATTAACAGAAGGTTTTGTGAACTATGATTGTTGGTGCAACCATTTGGCAGCTTCAAATAGAAAGAAATAAAGAAACTTTTGAAGATTTGTTCCTTCATTTTCATGAATTCTTTTTACAGGATTATTTGTTTTAGCTTCTAGACTAGCCTCTTTAACTAAATCCTTCAGTAGTTTTCCTTCTGTTTTCCTTCAAGCCAACTGGAAGTGTTTTTCTTCTTGGCGTAGGGAAAATGTCTTGTACTCTCTTGTGTTTGTATCTTAATATAACCATTTCTTATTAAAAAAAGTATTTAAAATTCTTAGGCTAGCACCCTTCAAGTAAATAAATGGCTCTTGTATAATATGTTAATTTGTGCATGCGGGTATATTTTAAATTTAATATTTTGAGGTTCTTGTAACTATACTCAGTTCTTGCTGAATGGAAACCCCCTATATATGACAACACGAGTGGCATCAGTCTAGTGACTGCCACAACACGTCGGAATTCACCAAATGTAAGAATATTCCCTTTCTCTGATATTTCTCTAAATGTTTGTGATTTGATTTGTGCTTATAAGTTTAATTCAAATAAATGCCGATTCAACTCATCTATTACTAACGTTCAGTCAGCTAGTATTGGTATTTATTTATTTATCTTTCCTCCAGAATTTGGATTCGAAGATTCATCACAATAATCTTCTCAACAACATTCTTGCAAAGGTATTGAGTTTCCAACATCATAGGCCTTTTCGTATAATTTCTTCAAAGAATGGAATGTAACACAGTAAATGTTATTGCTATGCCTAATAATGTCGTATCAGATATATCATGCTGGCTTGCGGTCAAGAGTTTTATGTACACAAACAACTTTTTGTTTTCGATTGGCAAATGTGTATATGCAGGCATTTACTCAACAATCTGGTTATCTGATTTCAAAGTCAGCACATAAAAGTGACTATTTGATGTGTATTTGATCAAATCAACCATCCATGGGTGACTTGAAACTATATCAAATGGGTAGTGTCCAGTCTATTCTGGTTGTCTTTCGTGATTGATCGAGTCGATTGAAATGTGTAGATCGAAGGAAACAATGCGAATGCTGGTGATGCTATCATGCTTGACAAAGATGGTTTTGTGTCTGAAACCAATGCTACAAACATTGTAAGTATCAGGTTCCAAAACTTCTATAAAGTATGATACTCTCCGGAAGCATGTGGTGATACGATATCAAATTTCAATAGAATATAATCCTTCTTGACATGACAAAGAATCCTGGATTTGGCTCTTCTCCCGCCCCCTCCACCATTTTTACGTTTTCGAGAATATTTGAAGTATGTGTAGGGAACAAGAATGCTCATTTATTAATAACCTGTGATAATGTCATTTAGGCTATATTTGGCATCTTATGATTTGTTAGGGCTTCATGACCTTGCACATTCCCTTCTGATTCAACTTGTTAAGTCGTCTTATTGATGTTGAAAGTAAATATATACATTCATTTGCTCACATTCTGCACTTGGATTTGAGTTAATGATAAGTTTGATGCAATTTGCTTGTGCAGTTCCTAGTGAAAAAAGGAAATGTTCTGACGCCTCATGCTGATTATTGTCTCCCTGGAATAACTCGAGCGACGGTATGAAACTTCACCGTACATTTCTTGTATGAATTCATCGTGATTGTCAAAATTAGGCCTTACCTTGATCTTATTACACATACCTGACAAAGGAAAGGTATAATATAACATTCTGCCAATTCCATTATCCAGTTAGCCTTGGACGACAGACGCTCACTCACTTACGCAACTTACTAGCTAGTTATATATGTTCGTCCTAACTTGCTCTTGTAGAAATATGCATGCTCTTTGCTCGCCCTACCTTCCTATGCAGGTACACTCATTGTACCTTATCCTGAGTTAGGTATACTCGTCATATGCTAACTTAAGCATAACTCAACTGGTTAAGACATATATCATCGACTAAAAAGTTAGAGGTTTAAATTATAACTTCCACGTGTAGTTGAACTAAAAAAAACAGGTATATTTGTCATATCTTACTATGGAGAATTGTAATCTGCTGTCGACCATTTCGTGCCACGTAGATGAATCATCATTCAAGAATTCCAATCGACCATGACTTGTGATTGTTTGATTGCCTAGACATTTTTCCTTACCTAGATTTAACCAATGTTTGATCTTATGGTTGCAGGTCATGGATCTTGTGGTGAAGGAGAAGTTGGTATTGGAGGAGAGAAGAATCAGCCTATCAGAGTTCCATACTGCAGATGAGGTTTCCTTATTTTCATTTTAAAATTCGAAGTTGAATGTTTGCATAACATCGAGTTGGAAAAAAAAATGCTTGTGAAAATTTTTAAGCCCCGTTTGATAATAGTTTTGTTTTTAGTCAAATAAGCACCAGACGCATAACAGTTAGCTTGAAAACATTAAACTGGGAAACTCAATATAGTAGTGATTATACAGCAGAAACTGAAAACATAGCAAAAGATGGAACAAAAATGCTACGGAAAAAAAATCAACTTTCACCAGTTGGAAGTGTTTCAATACAACTAAAGAGGATTTTCCTGCAGGTATGGACTACTGGAACAATGGGAGAACTGACCCCAGTAAGTACTTTATGGCTACAATTTTTCTTTTCAATGTGACATTGGGATGTTCATAGAAAAAGGGAGAGACTTACAAAAGAAGGGATGAACAATCTCTTAAAGCGAAAAGGGTTTGAAATTAGTTCTATTCATTTTCCTTGTAATGTAACTTCCTCTTAAAAACTTGAAAAGGGGTTACAAATGATGCAAATAACAGGTTTTGAACCAAACCGAATCAATTCGTTTGGTTTTTTGGGGTCGAAAAGTTTGGTTCCGAAAAAGGAATCCAATTGACTTCAAAGATTTGACAAACAACCAAGCCGAACCGAACCCAAACCAAACCAAGATCGAACACCTAACTGGTGAATTCATTTGATTTTCAGGTTGTGAAGATTGATGGTCGGGTGATTGGCGATGGACAAGTAGGAGCTGTGACAAGAAGATTACAAAATGCTTACAAGAAACTGACAGAAGAATCAGGAGTTCCTATTCCAACATATCAAGACACTAAAAAATAAACATCTTTCCACAAGGTGCCATTTCCTTGCCACAAATAATGCAATCATCTTTGTTTGAAAATGAGATGGGGACTTTCTAAATTTACATGTAAATGAATGTTCTAGAAGGCTTCGCCTCGAAGTGGGGTACGGATTTTGAACCTCGAGGCTTATTTAGAAGAGGAATAATACACCGTGCTCATGGTTAGGCTTAAAGTCTTTACGATTGTGTAATGTTAAAGAAGAATAATATCAACCTAACTCAGCATCCATTCTTAAAAAAAGAAAAATGTATATTTATATATAACTTATTTATGTAATGTTAATATAGAAAAGGTTGAAATAAAAAAAAAAAGAGAAAAGGTTGGGTAAATTGGACTATCGCTATTTTTATGACTTGAATGTTGAAATCGATATAACCTGAATAAACACAGAGCTCAAACAATAATATAGTTGATATATTAATGATATAATGATATATATACTTGCTTTGATATATCATCGATATACTTGATTATGGATGTTGATATACTAATGATATACATGATATGAAATGTTGTATATCAATGATATGCTTGATATAGTACTTATAGTACTTCTCTTTGCTTGATATGTTGAAATATTTGGTCTTTCAACTCCCAAGAAGTTTCCACTTGTCGTGATCGTTGAGCCTCGACTTCCTCTTCATCTTTACTCACTATGATCGAGCATTATGCAAAAATATGCACTACATTAATAAAGAATCAATATGTATCTTTGCACCAACATGAGTTTAATTAATTAACTCAGTAGTAATTGACATATATCTCAAACTAAGAGGTCACAAGTTTAATTCTCTTTTTTTCTTATTAATATTCTTATCTTCTTGAAGTTGTAAGCTTCTCGTTCTTTTTGGTCTTATATTTTTGCTTTTGTTCGTTCTTGTTTTCTTGATGTGCCTTGTTCTGATATATATATATATATATAAACTTGTTAATTACATATGCATAAATATATATTGCTGTAGGTTTAAAATATTAAGTCCAATTCTAGAGTCAAAATAGAAAATAGATTTTTCTAGAGTTAAAAGAAAATCATCTTCCTCGATTGTTGCTTTTGCCAGAGAAGTGAAACTTTATAAAACCTCCCACAGTTTTTAACTAAAAGCTATAGTAGATAATGTCATACTATTATGTGAAAATGTATAAAGAATAATTAATTATCTGGTGAATAATATCATGTCATAGTATAAGTGTATTAGACTAATTTTCTCTCCTAAAATTTAGGGTTTAGCAGTTGGAAAAGTTAATATAAAATTTTTTTGTGTCAATTTATTTTTAAAAAATAATTATAATTTTTAATTATCCTCCGTGATTTTTTTTGACTGTCATTGAAAGCCAAATTTATTGTAGTGTTTTTTTTTTTTTGAAATGAAGAAATTGTATTAATGAAATTAGGAAAGTTCTACCACATGGGCTACATTTGATGAGACATTAGTCTGATTAAGGCTTAGAAGCCAAGAAGGGAAAAATGGTTCCAACTTGGATTATTATTAAATTAAGTATACTATACATTAATAATATGGTAAACATTGCAAAATGAAGGGGACTCATCTAATTATTGTGAGCCCAAAGACCTTCTCTATATTTAGATCATCTCATTCTTCATATTTCCACGCAATTTAGAAAAGAAAAAAAAGTAAGAGATTGGCAAAAACTTGACAATATAATCTTTAAGCCAAGACTATATCTAGGCACACCCTCCATGCATAAATCGCAAAACTTAAGGGTATAGACCTTTCGCCTACATATTTTTCTCAATAAATCTTTCTTTTATGAAATTCAATTTGGATTTTCCCCGCCACGTAGGGTCTTAGTGTCTTTAGCTATATTGTGGTCGGCAGTCTAGGACCAATATTTTTATTTTTTGCAAAGGCCTGGGGCCAATAATTGTTCAGTCTTATCGTCACCTTTCACAATTATTGTTGAAGAAGGATGAGATCGAATAGAGTAGGAACACAATTAAAATAAATTGAGAATAAGTAATAATGAAGAAGAATAGGAACAGTGAAGCCTCTAAGCAAATTAGGGTAACAAAAATTGAGAATAAGTAATAACGAAGGAGAATAGGAACAGTGAAGCCTCTAAACAAATTAGGGTAACAACTACGAGAAATGATAGAATAGTTCCACCCAATAAAAATAGGAGTTTTACAATTTTTTCTTTTCTAGAGAACAAAATCTCTCGTAAGAAGAAAGCTCTGTCTATTTTTATCTTACAAAGCCTCGCACTTTAGCTCATTTGGAGAATTTCTAGGGGTGCGAATTATCAATATTCATGGGTTCATCTCAAAAGCAATTGACAATGATATTAATTGGCCAATTGGTTTTGAGATGGAACCCATGAATATTAATATGATATCAGAGTCCAAAACATAAGATCTGGTGGTTACACTTTTGTCACATATGGACAAAGTGTAAGATCTAGTGGTCATAAATTTGTCATACATCTAATTTAGCTTTGAATTTGGACAAAGTGTTTGGTCTCGTGGTTAGAAATTTTTGAAGGATATTTGTTGAAGATAAGTTGGCAAAATATTTAATATTATTTAACAATCATGTCGATGTATGACAAGTACATAATGTTTTTATCTTCCACCCGTCTTTCCTTCCCATTACTCAATCACACTCTTCTATTATCCTGTTGGAAATCTTAAGACTTTTTTAAAGCTCCGAGAGTAGCCACTCTAACATCATCGTGGTTGTTGAGCTCTTAATTCCACTCGCTATAAGGTCCTAGAAGCTACTAAAGATCATACCAACAAATACATAATTGGGTTCATGAGAGACTTTGATATTATTTGAAATTAGTTTCATTAGTTTATTCTTGCTAGGTTTGACAAATATATGTTGAAAATATATATGATTTCCTATGTATTGGTTAATATTAGAGGCTTTTACGGACTTTCTAGCTCGAGATACAGCACACAATGGACTATGGTGACTCTATTTCGTCTCACCAATCCTAGGGAAACTTTGAATATAAGTCTAGATTGTTTGTACAGACACCGCCGTAATGTAAGTAATTTAGTGCTCTCCCTTTAAATTGGCCGTTCTGTCATTGTCTGCGTATTTTTATAGGTCTAACTGCAAATTTTAAACATGGGATATAAATTTAAAATATTTTTGTCGTTTCTCTTTTATATATTCAACATTGTAAAATTTAAAATCATATATTATATATTCTCATTCGTAGCCGAGTAAGGGCCAAAGATGGTTTGCTTTGACCTATTTTTAAAAAATTTGTATTCACATGTTTTGAGTATAACCTCACATCATTTTGTAGATGTGAAGTGCAATCCAGCTAATCAAAAAGTTGAGAGAAAATATGATAATATCATCGTATATGTACAAAAGTTTGGGATTGTGTTTAAGTTGAATAGGCGTTTTTTAGGCACATTTTATTTTTGCCCCTCTTGAGAACCAATGTTTTCTAATATTTTGTATGAAAAATTATGTATTTGTCTTTTATTATTTATTTTTTTGTTTCTTTCTTTTTTTTTGAGTAAAATACACTTTTAGTTTCTAAAATGATAAATTTTTATATGGTCCCCAATTTAAAAAACTGACCGTTTGATCCTTGCCTTTAAAAAATAGTTTTAAAAAGTTGACGGAGTCAAACTTTTGTTAGCACGGAAAATTTCTGACGTGTCAATCGTGAGTTGGGTATTTTGTAAATTTTATATTCTTTTTAATTTTGTGATTTATTTATTTTCATCATCTCATTCTTTCTTTCTTTCTCTAATTTCGTTTCCCTCCCTCCTATATTTCTTTCTCTCTCTCTGGAAAAATATCTTTTCATGACTATTAGCCCACGTGAGGATCTAAAAGGTGTGGTTTTGAGGATCCAAAATGTGTGGTGTTGGAAGATTTAGGGGTGAAGGAACTTTTGGGTTATTTCCTATGTGGCTTTCTAGTTCACCATCTAGGACCCTGTTAATATTTTTTTCCCTCCTTATTCTTTAGTAGATATACGTTGTATATATAAATTGTGTAATACTAACAAACAGGTTACAACATAATTGGCTACAAACAATACAGATACTGACAATTTGATAAACACAAAACCTTGATAAATATATAGTCGAGACATGCTTTAATAGCACTGACCTAAAGACAATTATTCGCTCTGCACAAGTTGCTAACATACTACAGCGATCGTCTCAACAGGATATAACGACTAACTCTGGTAGAACTGCAACCTCAAACTACTCAGATCTAACAGAACTCTTAGATACTTGCTCTCAAAACAAATAAGAACAACAACTCAAAAGAAGAGAGAATTCTTGTGAGAGGGAGGACAATACCTAATTGTGGTATGCTTGAATATCTCAAAATGAATAAATCGGCAACTATATATAGTACTTGTCTAAACAAGTAATCTCTCACTCAAAATTAAACACATACGTAGCCTTTTTACATATGTAACTTTAACACATAAATATAAAAAACTTCTTATTTAAGAAATAAAAGTTTAACATATATGTGATTTCAACCCATGTAACTTCAATACATAAAGTTACAAATGTGTAACTTTAACACAAATATTAACAAAACCAATAAAGAAATATTCACAACGTATATGTGAATAAATTTCTTAAATTTCACTTTCTTTCCCACCTTTAATAAAATCCAACCACACCTATTTCACCCAACAAGAAAAGGAGAGATGGGGAAACGAGAGGGGAAGAGAGAGAATTAAAAAGAGGAGGAAATTGAATAAAAAATTCTATATAATTAAAAATAATATAAAATTTATAAAATATCAAACTCACTATTACCACGTCAGTATTAATAATATAAAATTTATAAAATATCAAACTCACTATTACCACGTCAGTTATTGTGACAGTAAAAAAATTTTGGTTCTACGAGATCGACCTTTTAGAACTATTTTCTAAACGTTAGAACCAAGAAGATCTTTTATAACTATTTTCTAAAAATTAGAACCAAATTGTCCGTTTTTTTAATTTAGGAACCCAATTTAAAATCTATCTCAAACCCTAAAACTCTTAAAAGACTAAAAAGTGTAATTTTAAGTTTTTTTTTCTTTCTTTTCTTCTCACTCTTCTTCATTCTCTCCCTCTCTCCCTCCCCTTCATTTTTTTCTCTCCCCCTACAATTGTTCTTCTCTCTCTCCATATATTTTTCAATTGAAAATTCTTAGACTCTTATTGGAGTAATCTTGTCGTTATCACTATGGAATGTTTGACAACTCAGAGAAAAAAATGAAAAATATACACTTTTTATATAAAAATTAATGAGTTGTGAATTCAATTTTTCAAGTATAATAAGGACAAGATTATTTGAAGTTTTAAGTATTTTTCGTTGCAAGAGAATGCTATTGATGAAACCATAAGGTTGATTTTGGAGTTAGAGACAACTATAAATGGCCCTCCAATCTATCCTTCCATCACTACCACTTCTTCTTCCTCCTCTTCAAGTTTTGCCCTCTACCCATAGCCATAATAATGGAAGCTCCTTGTTGGCTTTCTCACGCAGCTTTATGGGTCGCCATTGCCACTCTCTCCCTCCTCCTCCTCTCCGGCCGCCGTCGAAAGCTCAATTTGCCGCCGGGGCCTAAGCCATGGCCCTTCATCGGAAACCTCAACTTGATCGGCCCTCTCCCCCACCACTCCATCCATCAACTCTCCAAAAAACATGGCCCCATAATGCACCTCCGCTTCGGCTCCTTCCCCGTCGTCGTCGCATCCTCCATTGAGACGGCGAAGCTTTTCCTCAAAACCCATGATCTTAATTTCATTTCCCGCCCCAGACTCGCCGCGGGAAAGTACATCGGTTACGATTATTCCGACATCCTATGGTGCCCATACGGCCCTTATTGGCGCCAAGCCCAAAAGATTTGTGTAACGGAGCTTTTTTGCGCCAAGAGACTCGATTCCTTGGAGTATATACGCAAGGAAGAAACCAATGCTTTGCTTAAAGAAATATACAAATTTTCTGGCAAAGGAATCCAACTCAAGTACTATTTGTTCACACAGAGTTTTAATGTGATAAGCAGGATGGTGCTCGGAAAGAAGTATTTGGAGCAGTCCAAAGAGTACTCTATTTTCAGTCCCGATGAGTTCAGAAAAATGTTGGAGGAGCTGTTCTTTTTGCATGGTGCGCTCAATATAGGAGATTTCATACCGTGGATAGATTTCTTGGATTTGCAGGGCTACGTGAAGAGGATGAAGGCATTGTACAAGAAGTTCGATAGATTCTTGGAGCATGTATTAGATGAACACAATGGGAGGAGAATGGGAGTTAGGGATAATTATGTGGCCAAAGATATGGTAGATGTTTTATTGCAGTTGGCTGATGATCCTAATCTTGAAGTCAAACTTGAAAGACAAGGAGTCAAGGCAATTACACAGGTAGCTTTTTTGAGTAAAAAAAAAAAAGGAAGCTTTTTTTTTTTTTTAAGAATATTAACAAGTTAAAAGTTCGACCTTAACTTACACTTACAGGATCTTATAGCAGCGGGAACTGAGAGCTCAGTTGTGACTATAGAATGGGCACTATCAGAGCTTTTGAAAAGACCAGACATTTTCAAGAAAACAACTTCAGAGCTTGACAAAGTGGTTGGGAGGGAAAGATGGGTGGAAGAGAAAGACATCGCTAACTTGCCTTACATCAATGCGATTGTGAAGGAGACGATGAGGCTGCATCCTATAGCACCAATGTTGGTGCCTAGATTGAGTCGAGAGGATTGTCAAATTGCAGGCTACGACATAGCTAAAGGAACCAGAGTGCTTGTGAATGTGTGGACGATTGGAAGAGATCCTGCAATATGGGAGAACCCAAATGACTTTATTCCAGAAAGATTCTCTGGAAAGAGCATTGATGTGAAAGGTCAAGACTTTGAGCTTCTTCCACTTGGGTCCGGAAGGAGGATGTGCCCTGGGTATAATCTTGGCCTAAAGGTTGTTCAATCAAGTTTGGCCAATCTATTGCATGGATTTGTTTGGAAATTGGAGGGAGATACGAAGAAAGAAGATTTGAACATGGATGAAACATTTGGTCTTTCAACTCCCAAGAAATTTCCACTTGTCGTGATTGCTGAGCCTCGACTTCCTCCTCATCTTTACTCACTGTGATCAAGTATTATGCAAATATATGTACTACATTAATAAAGAATCAATAGGTATCTTTGCACCAACATGAGATTAATTACTCAGTAATAATTGACATATGTCTTTGACCAAGAGGTCACAAAGTTCAAATCCCGCATTTCTACTAAGTTTTCTGTGATAAAAATGTACTTGGGTTAAAATTTAATTATAAATCAATTCCCTTTATTTATATTAATATTCTTATCTTCTTGAAATTTGTAAGTTCTCATTCTTGTTCTGTTCTTATATTTTTGCTTTTGGTTGGCTACTCTTGTTTTCTTGATGTGGCTTAGGTTGTTACATCCTCATTTTATTTGTGTTAATTACATAATTTTCACAATAAAATATGTATGTATAAATATATATGGCTGTAGGTTTAAAATATTAAGTCCAATTCTAGAGTTCAAAAAGCATATATATTTTCTAGAGTTAAAGAAAATCATATCTTCCTCCCCTGGTTGCTTTTGCTAGGAAGAGAAACTTCATAAAACCTCCCACAGTTTTTTACCGAAAGCTATAGTAAACAATGTCATACAATTGTGTGAAAATATATAAAGAATAATTAATTATCTGGTGAATAATATCATGTTATAGTATAAATGTATTGGACTAATTTTCTCTTACAAAATTGAAAAGGATGATAATGCATATATTTCTTCTTATCAGTGAAGTTCATTAAGTATTATTACAACACACACATTAGCTACCTTGGGAACAAAAACTAAGTTGGAAAAAGACAAATCGTGTACTTAAAAGTCATTTTATAAATTTTATTTTTTGAAAAAAATAGCTTATAGAAACAACTTTTCAAAAACTAAAAAAAGTAGTTTCTCTATAATTTTTTTTAAATTGACTAAAAATTCCAATGTATTTATAAAAATGGTGAAATACATTTAAAAAAATGGCGAGAAAGAGGAAATAATTAAAAAACAAAAGTAAAAACAAAAACACATCATGGAGACCTAGCTAACGTAGCCAACAAAGTAATAATTTTGTTTCATTCCATTTCTAAGTTATAAATAAGGAGAGGAAGTCGGAGGGGAGGCTTAACAACCACCAATGAGAGTCAAACCAAATATAGTTCAGATGGTTAAGACATCTATCACTGACCAAAATGTCATGAGTTCGAATCTCCACCCCACATGTTGTAAAAAAAAGAAGAGAAAACGTCCAAAGAATTATGAGCAGTGGCAAATTCTAGATACTTTTTCGAGGGCTTAATATCTATACTTCTATGCTACATAAAATAGGCTACAGTAAGAAACTTTATCTCTCCATTTTATCTTTTAATTTTAATATTTTATGTTTATTAGTTTGATGACAATTTTGTCATTTCACCGCTAGCTCCCTGTCAAATTCCACTCATTCGCTCTCCTCTCTCTCTTTAAGTTCACGCCACCCTCCAAATTTTATTTTATCTTTTTCTCATCGTTTTGATATCTTTATTTAAGTTAAAATGAACTCAGAAAAAATTAGGAAAAAAATAAGAAAAGTAAAAAAATAAGAAAAGTTTGAATAAAATTGTTGTCAATTTATTCCTAAAAATCAATTATAAAATTAATTACTTTATTTTTAATTATATAACTAAAAATGGAATTTTGAAAGTTATAATTTTTTTAATGGTTAAATAATTATGTTTAAAAAAATAAAAATAAAAATATATTAAAATGAATAATTAGGCGCATTCATGGATTGAAATGAGTTGATAAAAACAATTAAATGACAAAAATGTGAAAGTTCATATAAAAATGTTTTGTCAATTTATTTTTAAAAACAATTATAAATTTATAACTCGATTAAAAACATCTATTATCTTTTGTAAAATATATTTGGACAATTTTATTTCTCTACAAAATTTTAAATTTAAAAATGTCCCTCATAATTAATTATCTATAATTATTAAATTATATTAATTTAATTTAAATACTAAAATGTAATATGAAAAGTTTTGTTTAACTCAAATTAATTGAATGTGCAACTCTTTAATTTTCCACCACAATTTTTTCCACTTTCCTTTGATTTGAACTATATATATTGTTTACTGTTCTTTTTTTCTAGATTTCTTTTTTTTTTCTTTTTTTTTCTTTTTTTGCTAAATCTATCTTTTACACTCTCCAAATATTTTCACCCAATCAACTGTTAATTATTTTAAACTTTTTCTTCTTTCATTCTCGTTGTTTCCTCTTTGAATATTATCAACATTTTCACCTTGAGTTTAATTGTTGCTATCAACAAATGCATGGCTTCAGTGACGACTACTACAATTCGCCTAAATTGTGATTTCGTCAGTCACTCCTATAAAATGAAGTTTTCGTTATAATTTGTAATGACAACCAACTTGAATTTAACTCAATTGATTTAGATAATTATCTTCAATGAAAGGGTCACGAGTTGGAATATTCACACTCACATGTTGCTATATCTTTTTCCAACTTCGATTATTATTAAATTAAGTATACCATACATTAATATAATAGTAAACATTGCAAAATGGAGGGGACTCTTCTAATTGTGAGCCTAAAAATCTCTATATTTAGATCATCTCATTCTTCATATTTCCACGCAATTTAAAATAAAAAAAAAGTAAGAGAGGATAATTACGTGGCCAAAGATATGGCAGATGTTTTGTTGTAGTTGGCTGATGATCCTAATCTTGAAGTCAAACTTGAAAGACAGGGAATCAAGTCACCAGCTTCTTTCGAGTAAAAAAAAGGAAAAAAGGACTTTTTATTTTTTAGAATATTAACAAATTAAAAGTTCCTAATCGACCTTAAATTACATTTGTAGGACCTTATAGCAACGGGAACTGAGAATTCAGTTGTGGCTATAGAATGAACACTATCAGAGCTTTTGAAAAGACCAGACATTTTCAAAAAAATAACTGAAGAGCTTGACAAAGTGGTTGGGAGGGAAAGATAGGTGGAAGAGAAAGACATGGCTAATTTGACTTACATCAACGCGATTATAAAGGAGATGATGAGGCTGCTTCTTGTAGGACCAATGTTGGTGCCTAGATTGAGTCGAGAGGATTGTCAAATTGCAGGCTATGACATAGCTAAAGGAACCAGAGTGCTTGTAAATGTGTGGACGATTGGGAGAGATCATGTAGTATGGGAAAATTCAAATGAATTTATTCCAGAAAGGTTCTTTGGAAATAACATTGATGTGAAAGGTCAATACTTTGAGCTTCTCCCATTTAGGTCTCAAAGGAGGATGTGCCCTCGGTATAATCTTGGCGTTAAGGTTGTTCAATCAAGTTTGGCCAATTTATTGCATGGATTTGTTTGAAAATTGGAGGGAGATATGAAGAAGGAAGATTTGAACATGGATGAAGCATTTGGTCTTTCAACTCCCAAGAAATTTCCACTTGTCGCGATTGTTGAGCCTCGACTTCCTCCTCATTTTTACTCATTGTGATCAAGCTTTTTGCAAAAATATATGTAACTAAACTAGGAATTAATATGGATGGTTTTGCAATTAAACTCAGCTTTCTTGATAAAAATATAATTATAAATGTGATTTCTCATCAGTCCCATAAATTTAGTTTTTTGTAAGGTCCCTTGACACAAGGAAAATTATTATAAATTAAGGTCCCTTGACACAATGTTCAACAAGGGAAAATTATTATAAATGGGGAGGAAACAACAAAGGTACGGATTCAAACACATGATCACTTGTTCTCATCCGATATTAAGGATGAATAAACCATGCCTACCCGGTCTAAAAACTTAAGTTGATTGGTAGGGTAAATTTAATTTATAAATATTGAATCTCAATCACTTGTTTTCATACAATATTAAGGATGAATAAACCATCACTACTCAATCTAAAAACTTAAGTTGATGAGTAAAAACCCAAGTAGGACGCATGTCTGTCTGTGAAGCGTGGGACCACATACGGTTACTCCCCACAAGTCGATAGTGTCGAGCAAGACACGTGCCCACTCATGGAGGGATGATGGATCATGAACAGCTAGACACCGTATGTAACCGTAGCAGGAGGCACACATCATTGATATGCCAGTCACGCTCAGCAACTGTAGATGACAAGCTCTGAGCGGCAGGAGAAAGTGCCACCCCGTAACTGTCGGGAGCGTGCTCCACTATGCTCCCCGTACAGTGCGGAGCATCCCTGCCACTTCTAATCATCGTCCTTCCGGTCGGCCATCCAAGACTATAAAAGGAAGGACCTTCATCCTCACGAAGTATGTGAAAAACATGTGACTCACACTTAAGGTGTCATTTTCCTATTTTTTTATTTATATTACTGACTTGATCGTCAGAGTATTTTAGGTGGGACGCCGCACCGATGTCGAGTTATTTAGTTTCAGGTTCCCTTGCTCTCCAGCCGAACTATTACGTGGCCTTCGACTAGAATTCGCGGTTAATTAAAATATATATATATATATATATATATATATATATAAACTTGTTAATTATACATTAATTTGCACAATAAAATATGTATGTATAAGTTTATATTGGTGTAGGTTTAAAAATATTAAGAGTTACAAAAGCAGATAGATTTTCTAGAGTTAAAGAAAACCATTTTCCTCCATTGTTGCATTTGCTAGTAAAAGTGAAACTTCATAAAACCTCCCACAGTTTTTTACTCCCACAGGTTTAAAAATATTAAGAGTTACAATGTCATACCATTGTGTGAAAATATATAAAGAATAATTAATTATTTAGTGAATAATATCATATTATAATATAAATGTATTGGACTAATTTTCTCATACAAAGTTGAAAAAGATATAATGAGTGCTTTCTTCTTATATTTCTTCTTATCAATGAACTTCATTAACTATTATTACAACACACACTAGCTTCCTTGGGACCAAAAACTAAGTTGAGAAAGGCAAATCATGTATCTAAAATCATTTTATAACCATTTTATTTTATTTTTGAAAAAAAAATAGCTTATAAACACAACTTTTCAAAAACTAAAAAAAATATATAGTTTCTCAACAAATTCGTTTTTTTTTTCTTTTAAGTTGGCTAAAGAATTTCCATGTATCTATAAAAATGGTGAAATGCATTGAAAAAAAAGAATGGTAGGACGGAAAAAATAATTAAAAAAACAAAGTACAAATCGTGGAGACTTAACGTAGCCAACAAAGTTTCAATTTTGTTTCATTCCATTTTTAAGTTATAAATAAGGAGAGGAAGTCGGCGGCTTAACAACAGCCAATGAGAGAAAAGTTGGAAAGAACTATCAGCAGTGGAGAATCTAGAATACTTTTCAAGGGCTTAATATATATAATAAATGTTTCTCTTTTACCGACTTGAATTTAACTCAATTGACTTACATAATTATTTTAATGGAAGGGTCAAGATTGTTACTATATTTTTTCCCACTTCGATTATTATTAAATTAAGTATACTATATACATTAATAATAGTCAACATTTGAAAATGGAAGGCACTCATCTAATTGTGAGGCCAGAAACCTTCTCCATATTTAGATCATCCCATTCTTCATATTTCCACGCAATTTAAAAAATAAAAAAATAGCAAGAGATTGGCCAAAACGACAATATAATCTTTAAGCGAAAACTATATCTAGCTAGGCACATCCTCCTTCTACAAATTGCAAAACTCTGCATATTTTTTTCAATAAATCTCTCCTTATGAAATTCAATTTGGATTTTTCCCCATGTAGGGTCTTGGTGTATTTCGCTACATCTACATCGTAAGTAACAACGTTGTCGGTCTTATCATCCCTTCCCTTTCACAATTATTGTTGAGGGAAGATGAGATTGAATAGAGTAGGATCACATCTAACATAAAAAATTGAGAAAAAGTAATAATGAAGAAGAAGACGACATAGTGAAACCTCTAAACAAATTAGGGTAAAAACTATGGGGAAGAATAGAATAATTCTGCTCAATAAAAATGGGAGTTTAACAAACATTTTCTCTTCTAGCTAGATAACAAAATCTCTAATTAAAAAAAAAAAAAAAACCTCTATATTTATATCTCACAAAGTCAAGAAGCAACCACTGCCCCTTCCCTCACAATTTTGTTCATTTGGAGAGTTGGATATATATTTGGGATGGATTTTCACCCATGACTGTTTATTTCTAATCCAAACATAATTATCTATAAAGTAAATTTCTATAGTTACCAATTTATAGTTACCAATTTGTCACACATTAGCTTCGGGCAAAGTGTAAAATTTAATGGTCACACTTTTACGGCATATTTATGGATAAAGTGTGAGATCTCGTGGCCATAAATTTACCACGTCTAATTTGGCATTGAACAAAGTGTCTAATTTAATGGCCACAATTTTACCAGCCTTGAATAAAATGTGTTTCATTTTGTGGCCACAAATTCTTAAAGCAAGTTCGACAAAATATCTAACATTATTTAACAATCATATGTATGAGACTATGACAACTTCCCATCACTCTATTTCACCAAAAAAAAAAAATCCATCACAGATTTTTTAAAAAGCACCGACAGCAGCCACTCTAATATCATCAAGTGTTGAACTCTTAATTCCACTTGCTATAAGGTCCTAGAAGTAAAAGATGATACTAACAAATATATAATTGGGTTGAATGAGAGACCTTGATATTAGAAATTAGTTTCATTCGTTTTGTTCGTGTCAGATTTGAAAAATATATGTGGAATAATATATACTTGTCTGCAGATTGGTCAATATTAGAGACTGACTTTATGATGTGGCGTATTTTTATTGGTCTAAAATAGCTAGATAAATAGATCCCACTAAATTAAAAGGTTTTAATCAGTAAAAAATATATTGGATGGTGAAACTTATTAAGAATCCGTATAAATGAGTTAAATTTACTCAACCCATGGTTTTGAGTTGAGTGGTGGTTTAAACACTCCCAATACGCTAGAATATTTGAATAATTAAATTCAAAATAAAGTAAGTACCAAAGTAGACTACTTAAAAAGGTTTATGCTTCTTTGAGCTCTTCAAGATCCACTTTAGATTTCAACCAACATCGTATAAAATAATATTAATCTCCAACCAGAGATGAGAAACCTACTCTGCCCATATATACTTTTTCTTTCTTTTTATTTTATTTTGTTTTTTCCATTCATTAGTTATAATCATTTTCTCATTCATTTATTATCTAATTTCCATTCATTTGTTATGATCTCTCTTTATAGAAAAGTTTTGTAGAAAAGTTTGAAGTTACCACCCATCATTATTACGATATATGTAACTGGTCAATCTATTTAAAAAGAAAAAAATAATAATAAATGGTAAGTTAAAAAATGAAAAAAAAATTAGGGTTGAAAGGTCAATATAAATAATGACCTTTTTTATGCAAAAGTTGACTCTTAAGAGTTTCCTACCCTAACAACATGGATATAATTCCAAATTCTTTAATATCCATATGTGAATGGGCTTTGCTTTTTTTGAAAGTCAATATTTTATGTAGCAATTCTGATATACAAGCCCATGACTCTAGCATTTATCAAAATCCTATAATATATAACAATAAGACGTTTCTTTATTTTTGAAGATATATGTCTTAATCGTTTGAGTTCTTAGGTTGACGACGTGATTTTACTTTTAAACTTTATCCAAAAGACTTCGTATTTAAAGAAAGATGTAATTATTATTTAATCAGGCAGTCAAATATATATCTTTCCCACATTAATTTAATGATGTGAAATTAAGTTCATAGCCTCAATCTATGTATGTTGAGTGTGAGACTATCTTCGCCCCCGAAAGTAGACAATATCTTTGTAAGTATGTATGAGATTCATAGAGTAGAATTCAATACTAAGCTCAAAAGTCAACATCATTATGATATTTTGATAAACGAGTTTATTTGAGGCAAAATCTAAATCCTAAACTCTAGCAACAACGACACTATTTCCAAATACAAGAACACCTCCCACCACTTCACTAAAACATCAATTTTACTAGAAATTAAAGGTTGATTGCCTTTGAAACAAAAGCACCAAGTTGTGAAGAATCAAAACGTGCATCAATGATCAACCACAAACGTGGATCTTTGAGAGTTTTTATCACTTAACTTTCTCAAAGACAAAAGGAAGCTCAGGGCCATCCAAAGCCAACAAACTCACCCCATCCTCACTCAAGATACCAGCACTTCCACATTGAGGATTGTGATCTTCTGAAGTACACCAAAGAATATGGTAAAGTCCATTGCTTTTCACAATCTTGAACAAGACTTCAACCAAAAGCTCCGACCCCGACGTGATCAGCCTCCTTCCCGACACATTCTCCCGATCGCCTAGCCCCCACATGGTCAATTTTGAGCAAGAATCAGACGTTTGAAACGTAATATGTGCAAGCCAACCTTCGTTGGTCACCGGAGCCAACATAAACTTAACTGGGGTTCCTTTCTGATCAGGATGCTCTACCTGACCGACATATTTCGGGCATGGCTTGCCATTTTTTCTGGCGACCAAAGTGAGAGCTCCGCCTCTGCCAACAATTGCAGGCTTTATGTAGTATTGTGCGCCTGATACAATGCGATCGCCGTTGGTGTCGAGCACCGGAACGTCTGCTGCGGCCGAAAATATGGCTGCGAACAGGCACAAGGCAACCAACTTTTGCAACACCATCTTGATTGTGTAATAGTGAGGTGTGTTTGCATTCGCAGGCACAACCTTTTTATAGGGAATAATATATAGATCAATAATTACGTCGTCATGTTCATCATATAGTTCCAAATTCTTTAATATCCATTTGAATGAATTTTGTCGATTTTTTTTCTTAAAGTCAATATCAAGATCCGGAGGACGCTACCTACTACATTATTAAAGTTAAAGTAAACCCAACCCTTTAGCCAATTTGAATGATGAATGACCAACTTGTTGGATGTTCAACTAAAAATTAGTTTGATCATTAAGAAATGTGAGGATGATATGAATATAAGTGAGAGATAATGTCTTCATTGATAGAAATCAAAAGTAAATCTTGAAGTAAAAAATTTATGTAGTCAGTAAAATCTAACAAATTACCTATATATGCTAAAGCCTGAGATAATAAGCTTGCCCGCATAAGAACTATATATATATATACCAAATTGAATTCAAGAAACAAATATACTTTTGCTTTTCATAATAATTTTAGGTCAAATTTTATTTTAGTTTATGTAATTTTTCATATTGATTTAGTTCTAAGATTTTTAAATTTTAATCCGCTTTTTAGTTCCTATACTTTGCATAAATAACTATTTGTCATTCTTGATAATTATTTCTATTAATTTGTTTAATAGACATTGTATGAAACTTAACACGTCTGTCTTACCCACCACACGCAAGGTTTGAAACACTTATTTCATGGAGACATTTGTTCATTGAGTGAATGAACAAAAGCAAAATGATAACAACTAAAATAATGAGTTTTTGCATAGATATAAAAGCACCATTTTACCCATTTTCACTTATAAGTTCTTGCAAATGACAACAAATAAAAATAAAGTTAGGAATCAACACAAAAGTTTATTATATTAAGTGTGTTAAGGATCACACATTCAAAAGATAAAGGATCTTAAAAAGGTATATAATATAACTAGGCGTTATTTTCAATTGGTTTTGAGATGAAACTACATGAATATTAATATTAGGAACTCGTTTAATTTGGTGACTTTTTTTTTCTTGTTAATATTTTCTTTTTCATTATATTGAACATTTTTGGTAATTGTTTCTTATTTCTTGTTCTCTAAAATTTTAAATTAAAAAACTAGAAATTTTATATGAAAATTAAATTTTCAAAATTTTATGTTATATTTATTATGCATTTTATAAGTAAAAGTTGATAAAATAATGCTTTTATCTATGTTTTAGGGGGAAAAAACTAGAAACCGAACAAGAAGTAAGAAATTTAATTTTGTTGTTTCTAAAATTTCTACACAATTTTGAAAACATTTATTAAAAATGAAAAATCAGAACAAAAACAATTACCAAACACTTGTGTTTTTCAAAAATTGAAAACAATAAAACATGAATCTTACCGAACGAGTCATTTATTTCCACTTTCCACTACTTTTTTTTAGTACAACACTCTTGATTGAAGATAAATGCTAATTACCGCTAGAAATGATTACCAAACATGTTCAATATAATGAAAAATTAATAATAACAAGAAAAAAAAAACATTACCAAACGGATTCCTAATATTCTCAAAACCAATTAAAAATGAAAGGAATAACGCACAAATACAGTTATATTATAAACTTTTGTAAGATCCTTATCTTTGTTACGTGTGATGCTTAACACACCTAATATATAATAAACTTATACTTTCCACTATTGAGTTTGAACATATTGCAATGATATAAAAGTACACAAATAAGAGCATCGTGGCTTAAAGTGGGCATGTGAGTTTATTTAATGATTCACATGCTTTTTTTCTTAACATAAGAGACAGATATTGATAATGAAAAGTATAATCTTTTAAACAAAGACTAAGCCACGTGCATAATTATGTGTAATATGATATAGTAAACAAAATGTATGGATGATTAGTGATGAGATTCAATGTCCCTATGTAAAGTATTTCTATATATATATTTTGAAACAAAAGTATTGTATATATTTATATACGCAAAATATAAGAACCAAGTGTTCATATTATATATATTATCATATTGATATATTGTCAGATGTGTCTACTAAATATAAATCGAAACTTTTAAATTTTATATATCAACTAGTTGTTAAGATCTTATCAGAAGAAAGAAAGAAAAAAAAAACTAATTGGTAGGATTGTAAAGTTTAATAATGAAATTGGCTTGATTCAAATTTAAGTTGAAGCCTTACTTCCCGCGCCAAGTGTTTATGCAAGATATGCACAACAGTGTGTTCCAGATTGCAGCTCGAACTCGGCCTTCGGACTGACCTGAACGCTTGGGCGGACCTGCACAAAAAGGTGAGCACTCCGACGATCAAGTCAGTATAGGTCGGATTCCCAGTTTAGTTCGAGGTCAGAAATCATCGTACCTGATCGTGGAGTGAAGTCCTCTACTTATGGGTGGTAGTCCCGCTAATCTCGCGACGGTTACGTTCGGTAATCTCGGGACCGTCGGTTACACCCGGTAATCTCGGGACCGACGGTTACGTCCGATAATCACGCCGTAGACAGTTGCTCACATCGGCCCCTACCAAGCTCCCCGGTAGGTCGGACCTGGGCCAGGTTCACCTCGGCCCTCATACTTAGCATTTGTCGGCGTTGGTGGCGGCCATCTCGGCCATCCGAGCTGGGCATGACTCATGAGCCATCTTGGAGCACCAATAGGGGTCCTCCACGTGTCCAGGGTATTCCCTTCCCCAAACAGGACGGATGGTAGAAGAGGTCATGGCTCCCTCAATTTATTTATTTATTTTATTTTATATTATCTATATATATATATATTTTTACGAATATATATATTATCGAATTAATGGCAAGAAAATGATGAAAAAAAGGAAATTACCTATATTAACATGATAGATGAGGCCAAAATTTTCATGGTCAGATCCGGTGGTTAGAGTTTCATTAAATACCTCTCCCTATCTTTGTTTAATTTCTTTTGTTTGATAAAAAATTAACTTGTGTGGACAAAATTCTTTTTGACTTTTATTTCGTGATTCATTGCAACTTTAATCTACTTTGGCTTACAATATTTATCTAAGAATATCTAATTATTAAAATGTCACGGAGTTGTTTTTCAAAATAAAACTACATAGCTAATAGTCTGTTACGGATGAGTGTTTTTTCCTTTTAATAAAATTACCCTTTTACCAATCCCTTTCCAAAAATTACTAAAAATTGATCCTATAGTGTTTGGCAGTTAGTAAAAAACATTAAAAGAAAATAAAATTGCTTTAAAATATATTTTTAGAGAAAAACACTAGAAAAATAATTATTTTATTGTGATTGACACTCTTGTAGTTGAATGATGGAAGGATATATAACTTAAAAGTGTAAAAAAATAAAAATAAATTATGCTTAAATAGGAAAACATTCTAAATAAATTACTTTGGGCTTAAAATACTTATTCTAAAATTACGCTTGATAATCCTCAACCATGTAAGTTTTTTGGGGGAAAAGAATAAAATTTTCTTTTGAAATATCTTTTTAATAAATTTTAATCAACAAATATTTTTCCCTTATGGTTAACTTATTCATTTTAGACTTAATATAATGTTAGATTGTAACTGTTTGGTGCGGGTGAACCTAAAAGGAGTCCAAAATTAAACAATGCTTTGTTGCATAGCAGACCGAACAAGGAATTTTCTCCTTTCTACTGTACTAAATATTTTAAGAGTACTATTTATTTTTCTAAAATAAATAAATTCTACCTCTCTTTGTGGTCTTATCTTCTATTTATCGAAAATTTAGTGCTGGATGGTAATAGTATACGACTTTGCCAAGTATTGTCCTTTGAATCGAAAGTATCTGGGTTTGGCTATTTGCATACTAGAAAGTCAATTTCAATGGCATCCATTTTTACGAGACATCCATTTTATAATTCAATAAAAAGTAAAACACAAATCATTGGTTTCATATAGCATTTTAACACACACACATATGAATCACGTAAAAAATAAATAACATAAAGTAAACATCTTACAAGAGTTTTATTTATTTTATTTTTAGTGCAATTGCAACAAATTACACACATTTTCTCTGGTAAGAAATTCAAGTTCTTTCTCTTGTTATTAAGCTCTCACAAACTCGAAAGGAAACGCAGAGCCATCCAAAGCCAGCAACCTCACTCCTTTCTCAACCAAAATTCCAGCCCTTCCACACCTTGGCCTCCCTCTAATGGGGACATCCGAGGGACACCATCCCAGATTGTAAACTCCAAGGTCGCTCTTGTCGATCCTGAAGAACCCGGTGGCGGTATCGTCGTTCCCGGTCGCCACCAACCTTCTTCCAGTGGTAGGCTCCGTCTCGCCCACTCTCCATGCAGTCGACGTTATGCAAATTGAAAACGCTTGGAACACGACCTTCAAATCTCTTCCTTCTCTTATTGTATCTTCACCCGCCAAAAACCTAAGATTGAGAATATAATAAAATATTAAATCATAATTGTTGGGTTTGCAAATAGGGATGAGGATAATTATTTTTATTGGTATAAGTAGCTCTTAGAAAGACAAATGCAAATATCTGTAATACCATTTATATTAATAATTCACAGGTTGAAATTATGAATCAAATTAATATCCGGTCCAGATATAAAGAGGAGGGTTAAGTATACGTGTAAAAGATTAAATATGATTGTAATTTTTTTGAGTTCATAGTAGTTTAATATATACCTATATCTGTCGAACGAAGAGGTACTTGACCGACATGGAACGGGCAAGGATCACCTTTGCGGGTTAACAGGGTAAGGTTGCCAGCAACGTCGGTGACGGCGGGCTTGATGAAGTACTCGACACCGCGCTGCAGAGGACGGCCGTCGGTGTCGAGCACCGGAGGAGATTGGGCTGTGGAATATATGGCCATGAAGAGGAATAGGCAGCTGAAGATGGCAAGTGGCTTCTGCAATAACATCATCATCTTCTTCAACTAGAGATCAAATTTATCTGAAAATTTATGATTTCGAATGTGAATGTTGCACCATTTTATAGCCATCTTGAAGGAGGATGAAAATGGCGACAAAAGTCCATATTAGAGCTTAATTACTTGTACCTTAAGGCATTTATTACTTGAAAATTTTATATTTATCCTTTTTTTCTTTTTTTTCTTTTTTGGTAGTTTCAGAATGGAGCTTTCATGGAAGATTTAATGACAAAATGGTAAGATTTGGAGTTGGACAAGAAAGTCAAGAGGTCTGTATGGACTTGGGATGTCACCAAATTTTGAAGCTAATTTTGGGAAGTTCCTATAAAATATTTTAAAATTGCTTTTGATTATCAAACCTGATATTAGAAAATAAAATTGAAAACAATTTTAATCGGTTAAATTTAAAGTAGTTTTACTATTTCAAAAATCAATACCAAATCCACCCACAAAACTGTTCATATTTAAACTTTTCCCATCCCTTACATTTTATCAACTTCATTGGGATTAAAATTAAACTCACCCAAACTAATTTTCCAACAAAATATAATAGAATGGATTGGTTTAAGGTATCTGAGGAGAGGGTTTGCCTAAATTTATGGTATCAAATTAATAAATGAAGAAAATTTTATCTTGCTTTTTACATACTTCATGTTCAATTTCTAACTTAAAATCAAATCAATTGAATCAATTTTGGAAAACAAACAAACAAATCGTAATTGTCAAGATTAATTTGGATGTCAATAGAAATATTGATATGGATGGATATTTCTAAAAAAATTATATAGAAATATAAAATTCATATAACAAATATTTAAATTAATAAATAAATATTTTATATTTAAAGTTTAAAATTGTTAATATATATTAGTGATATTTTTGTGGATATTTTTATATTTTGTCGAAATTTTCATATCTGAGAAATGTCGTATGCTACTAGACACGTGGAGATAAATTTAATTGTAATTTATATGATTGTGCTTGGATTTGATTTCAACTATTGATTTCTAAACAACCCAAAGGATAAATCGGCAAAAAAAAATAATAATAATAATAAATGAAAAGATATTGATTTTTCCTAGACAATAGTTAAAGTCAAGCATATGCCTTTTTTTCTTTTTTATTTATTTTATTTTTATTATTATTTTTTATTTTATTTTTATTATTATTTTTTGGAAATCCCAAGCATATGCTGTTTACGTGAAAGGTATGTCTTTGGCCTAAAATTCAGAGTACCCTTTTTTTTTAATGATGAAATTATTTATTAATATCCAATTGAAGCTCATAATAATATGGGCAATATTAATGATGATTTCTCCTTTAAATTATAGGTTTGATTCTTAATCTTTTTCGTCGAACAAATTCAACTATTTCTTTTTTTAATAGTAATATGGTTAACTAGTTAAGTAATCAATAATCTTTCCACTCCCTTTAAATTATAATTGGTGATGAGTAAATTTAACTAGTCAAGGAATCAATAATCTTTTTTAAAACATCAAAAATCTTACTTCCTTTAAATTATAATTGATTAGTAAATTTAACTTAACAAAAGTAACAAAATTGGTATTACTCTTCTTAAAATACCTAAGAGATTTGAATTAATTTGAAAAACAATAGTTAATTACATATAGAATAATCACTTATTATATACCAAATAATATATCCTACTCACGGCACACCAATTTTTTTGGGATGGAACTTCAATTTTGCCCCATTTTTTTTACCTCTCCTTGAACACAATCAGTCGCTTTCATTAAGGTGTATGGTTTTAAATATTTTTTCTGAATAATTGGTCCTCTTGACTTCTTTCAATAAACAGGCGGCTACAAATTTAATATATATATATATATATATATATATAACACCATGTATATTCATTGAAAAATCAATAACCCAAATGCTAAATTTTACACTAACCATAAAAAGAAATAACATAAGTAAATCCTTACAAGAGCTTTTATTTGACTTATATTATTCTAATTCAATATAACAACTAATTACACACATTTTTCTCTTGTAAGATAATTAAAACCAAGTTCTTCCTTTTGCATCAAGCTTTCACAAACTCAAAAGGAAACGCAGAGCCATCCAAAGCCAGCAGCCTCACTCCATCCTCAACCAAAATGCCTGCACTTCCACACCTTGGTCTCCCAAACATCTCGGGACACCATCCTATATTRTAAACTCCGAGGTTGCTCCTGTCGATCCTGAACATCCCGGTCGGGCCGTTGTCGTCCCCGGTCCCCACCAGCCTCCTCCCTGTGGCAGCCTCTGTCTCCTCCACTCTCCATTGTGTCAACATTATGCACGTCGACGACGCCTGGAACACAACCTTGAAATCCATGCCTTCTCTTATTATATCCTCGTCCGCGGCGTAGGGGGTGAAGATGACTGGGAGACCGATCTCCATCGAAGCAACCGGTTCCTGGCCAACGTAGAGCGGGCAAGGGGCACGGCTACGACTTTTCAGGGTGAGATTGCCTGCAACGTCGGTGATCGCGGGCTTGATGTAGTACTCAATACCGCGTCGTAGAGCTTGGCCGTTGGTGTCGAGCACCGGAGGAGGTTGAGCTGTGGATGAAGATATGGCCATGAAGATCAGGCAAAGGGAGCTCAAGATGGCAAGAGACTTATGCAACGTCATTTTCTTCTTGAATTAGAGATTTAATTTGTCTGAAAAATTGATGGTTTGGGAAATGAATGTTGCACCATTTTATAGCCAGCTTGAAGGAGAATGAAAACGGTTGAAGCTTATCTAGTTTCCACCATTTCTTGTAGCTTAAGGCATTTATTACGTAAAATAGTTTTCTTTTTGTTCTTATTTTGTGGTTTCATAAGCGAGTTCCTTGTGAAAGCGTTTACAAACTTTTAAGATTAGAAGTTTAGACAAGAAAGTCAAGAGTTATGGGATGATATAATTTCTTGATTTAGGTGAATTCAACTTGTGTGTTTATCTTCAAGTACCTTCATTAGAGTACTTTTTATAATGTTTAAAATCAATATTAAGTTTAACTATGTAACTAAATATTTGGATAACTATTTATCAGTATTCTAAAAGTCATATCTAACCTCAGCTTTAATGTGGGTGTGTGAACTTAAAAGCCAGTGATGGACTTTTTTTAAGGGAGCCTTTATGAAAGCTTTAATGGTAAGGTTGGAAGTTAGACCAAAAAAAAAATGAAAAAAGAAAAAAGTCAAGCGTTATGAATGGAATTAGGCCGTCACCAAATTTGAAGCTTTGTGGGACGACTTTCAAATATAGTAACAAATATCAATTTGAATATAGTTCAATTGGTTAACGGATTTATCTCTGACCAAAAGTTGTGAGTTCTAATTATCATCCTTACATGTTGTACTAAAAAAACGTAATGATAAATATTTTTAATTAATTAAATATATTTTTATAATTTTATTAAAATGTTCGATATTACATGCTAACAACAAGATTTGTAAAAATTCTTAATAAATTTAGAAGTCATCCAAATTTAATTTACTCTTTAAAGTAAGCACAATTTTAAGAAAGGGACGAGAGGTTATTGAATGAAGCTTATATAATAAGGGTAGAAAAAAACAAGAGAGATAATTAATTAATTATTAGTCAACTTTATGGATTTAACAGACTTGTTGTAGATAAGTTGAAATATACAAATCACACAACTTTTGCATTTCAAAAACTTTTTAACATTTTATAATTAATTCTAAGAAAAATAAAAATATATTTACAATTAATTCTTTGAAATGAAGCCAGAAACTCTTCTATTTTAACTTAACGAGTGATTTAAATTTTTTTTAATGAAAATAATAGAGTAGAGATCATCAAGAAAGTTAAACAATAAGATTGCATGTATATCTAATGAATATGTATGGTATTAAATGAATAAATTAAGAAAATGTTGTCCTCTCTTTACGTAAGTTCTATTTCCAAAATAAAAAAATAAAAAAAATTCAAACCAATTTAAAAAAAAACAAATGATAAAAAGAGAGACCAAATCATTTTTATAGTGTTTGATTTGATTTGAACTATATTGGTTTGCTTTGATTTTTAAACATCCAATAGGATCAATTAATAGGCAAAGAATAGATTTTGATTTTCCCAAAATAAAGTTAAAGTCAAAGATATGCAAATTACGTGAAAGGTAAGTTTTTTTGGCTTTAGAATTCAAAGTGTCATATTTTTCTTGGGATAAAATAGTTTATTATTATTTCATTAAAATTCAGTTCCAAATGATAAGATATAATAAAATTCTAGCATTGTCATTCTAAAAAATAACAACAATAATACTAACATTGTCAATTTAAGCATAACTCAACTAGTTAGATTTAATATATTTTCGAATTAAAAGGTCAGATGCTCGAATCCATACTCCACACATTGCACTAAAAATAATTATAATGCTGCAAAACATTACTAAATCGGTATTTTTTTCTTTCTTTAATGTACCTAACAATTATAAACCATCATTGCTAACAATAAATTCAACCCAACCAACTATGAAAAATTTGGTTTGGGTTGATTCGGATAATTCAAGAATTTTGGGTTACTTATTCAAAGTATGGTATAACAAAAAAAAATAAAAAATAAAAATATCTTAAACATTTATTTATATATTGGCTGGCTAACATTTAAATTAAGATCGGTAAGTTAATATTTATTTATCTGGTGAAAAAGCACACTCCAAAGCTAATAAATAATTCATAAAATAAAATTAAAATAAATATAACTATATATTAATTTTTATTTTGACTAAAAGAAAGTTTTGAAATTAATAATAAGCTTGAATTGGTTTGATTCCAAAACTTAGAACCAACTCAACCTGTAAAATTTTCTCTTATTTAAACACAACTCAATTTCCAAACAAATTTATAATCCAACTCAAATGTATAAGTTGAGTTGGATTGATGGGTTTTTTGGATCAAATTTTTTAAACACCACTAACTAATACATGGGATTTTTGTTTTAATTAGGGATTTGCAAAAGCGAAATTTTTTTATAAACTGAAAATTATATCTATTTGGCGATGAAAAATCCTACTGTCCCGCTAAAGAAGGATCCGAAAGAACAAACTTACGAAGTTCTCCGAGATGGAAGACTTTCTTATTTTCTATCAAGAATCAACTTATCTTTTGCAAGGAAAGTGACCGAGTTCGATCTGCTCGAGCCCGACACATCCGAACTCAAATCCGACCAAGGTAACCGCCTGTCGCAACTCCTGTCGAAACCTAAACCTATAAATAGAGAGTCACATTTCACCATCAGGTATCGAATTTCTCCTCGAATCTAATATTGAGTCCGAGCTGCTTACTGACTTGAGCGTCGGAGATTTTGTCCTCTTGTGCAGGTCTTCCCTTAGCGTTTCAGGTCGGAGCAAGAACTGAGTTCGAGCTAGATTGACGTTGTGCAATTTCTTGCATAAACGATATCATTACATTTTAAGTTGATTCTATTTCTCTCACAAGTAGTTCATAGCTTCTTTTTTTTTCCTTTTTTTTTTTGGTTCATAGCTAAAGCCTTCTATTTTACCCCATTATTTATTACATCTACAAATATTCTCAAGTGTTAATGAAAAATTTTTACTCATACCCAACTATGAAAAATGAGATCTTATTGAACCTAATTAGGAGGACGGGTGCTTATTTGTTCAAGTCATGAATTACCAATTAGAAACAATTTCTAAGATTGCATACAAAATTTTCAAAACAATAAAATCTAGTTTTTCGTTTCTAAGTTTTTTAAAAATTGTAAATACAATCATTATTTTTATCATTTCTAACTTATTAAATGATAATTTATCCGTTTGTATTTTAAAAATTTATTATTCATGTGAAACTTTTTTTAAAATTTAAACTTTTGTGGAATAAGAAGCAATAAATAATTACCGGACACAATTAATTTTTTTCAAAAAAAATAATAATAAACAAGAAATAGTTATCAAAGGTATTTTTAAAAAAAAAATTAAAAATAATAATTGAAAAAAAAAATGAAATGAGAATAAAAACAAAAAACGAAACCGTGTTTTAATTAACACCTTAGCCAACAAAGGACCTTACTAAAAAGTAAAAATAATAAAAAATATATATATATCAAATGACTAATATACAAAAGCTTCATATTTTTGCTTGATTTGAGCAAACATATAGCCCATTTAGTAGATGAAGCCCCACTTCTTGGTTCACTTGAGAGGGTGAGACATGCTAGCACATATACCTAACAAATCAAAATAAAACTCAACAAAGGGAACTCTTATAATTCAAAAAATAATATGAGAATTATGTTTCACTTGTAAAAAGATGATGTCTTTGCTATTAAAAAGTCACTATTTTCTCTCTTTCTGAAATCTGATTTGCACCGCATTATTCAATGAATTATAATTTAGGTGTCTAAATCAATTGAGTTATATTCAGATTTGCCTTACATTATGATTGTAATAAATCATCATTATTTTTAACTTGTATAAGGCGTAATCAATCAATATCTTTTTTAAGAGAAAGATAATGCATAATCAATATAAAAATTAGTTAAACTGATATTATATATTTTATTTAAAAAAATATTTTAAACGCTTTGGAAGATATTTTTATTACCTTTCTCAGTAAAAAAAATAAAATGAAAAAGAAGAGACTGTCACCAAAAATATTTTTATTTCTCTCTCATAACTACAAAAAGGAAAAACATGAAATTAAACTAGAATCACAAAATTCGAACAAGAAACTAATTACAAACAAACACTTAATATATGTTAGGTAACAATTTTGTTCTTAGTTTTTATCTTTTTCTTTTTTTTTATAAGAGAGTAAAAAATGTGTTCACTAACTATTTTCTTTCTTTCATTTTCTTTTCTTTATCCACTTTTAAAAGAGAAAAAATATGGATTTGGTAATAACAATCATTCTTGCTTCTTCTTATAAATTGTCACACTTTGAGAATTATTTTTATGAAAACAAATATTCAAAATTTTATGGCTTTTCTTTTGTATTTATATGTGCAACTTATTAGAGCCAAGTTTTTCCATTTATAAAAATTAGAAGCATGTTGATGTTGATTTCTGGGAGGTCCACATAGGTGTCACGTACGTTTTCATCTCTAAACTTTTCTCGCCTGCACATAAAAATTTAGTACTAGTGTGATGCTCTTCCAAATGCAATCTTTTTTTTTTAATTATCTTCCAAATGCAATCTAATGCTTAAGTTAGAACTCTAGTTGAGAGAAAATGGATATGGAGCAAAAATAGTAAGAAGGCAGTAATCTCGAGGGTGAGAGTCTGTTTGAGAGTTTGTGTTGAATCCTCACCAAGAGTTGTATAGTAAAAGTGGCTTTTTCTCTATTAGGATTGCTCTCTTCTTTATGTATGACATCATATGCTTCCCTCTATGTCACGGATAGGGGGCATGGCAGCATCCTTAAGTGATCTCTTACTCGCTAGCTGTCCTCTGCTAGCAAATACGCTCGATCATGTATAGTTTTCTTCTTGACCTGACCTGTATGATTGGACGAAATTACACCTCAACTTTGCCAAATAACAAAAACAAATAATAATAAAATAAACTTTTTACTAAACTTTTTGAAAATATTTCAAAAAATAAAAAATAGATGATGCAAACATTACCAAGTAATCCCTAAATGTGTAGGAATATGATTAAATGCATGGCAAAACAATGGGCTGATTAATTAGAAGCATTATTGTAATCAAAAGTATACTAAAAAGCCAATATACCTTCCACATATCTGTCCCTCATTTGGGTAACATATATATATAGTAATCAAGCTCTCTTTTCTTCAATAATTTAATATAATAACTTTATACTTTACAAGTTGACACCTCATAACAAAATCTATAAAACAAACAAATCATTAGATTACAAGCTTTTTGGGAGAGGGATTGTGAAAAAGAAAAAACTTTCTTTTAGCTAACGTTACCTAATAATCCCTAAATGCATAGGTATATGATTAAATTCCCACATTTCTTTCCTCCATCTATATATGGACTAAGATTCGTACACAGTGCGTGACCGTAGCTACGTGGCAAGTTCAAAACCTACCTATAGTAATAATCATCATAATCCATTAGGAATAAGTAATATCTATAGAAAAATCGAGAAAACAAAGGAGTCATATTAAGATTTTTTTTTTTTTTTGGTCAAAGCAAGCATAACTGAGCGGTAATTCAACGTGTTGTACTCAAAAAAATATTTTTTTTCTTTTTTTGGATAAACATACATCCTTAAAAACCTAATCTCTCTTCCACACACTTCGTCCACATCATTTAGATAAAAAATAATATAGAAATTATTCTCTTTCTTTTCATCAATAGTTTAATGGTTCTTTTTTTAGTTGCTACGGGGCCTTGCCTTTGCCATTCTATGCATGGTTTATGACTTTATCTCTCTTTTACTTTATACTTTTTGACAGGAAAAAGACATTATAAAATAATCTTCATTTTCATGTTCTTTTTTTAATGCAAATTTTGGCATGTCCATAAAGAGCAAAACATAATCTATAAGACTTTTTTGTATTCTTCCTTGTATTAAGGAACATATAACTTAAAGGCTCACCACTTTTGTGAATTTTTTATATGTTGCTCTTAAAATATACAGCTTACAAGAAAAAAAGGGTTTGCAAATGATATGAGAGAGAGGAAGAGGAAGAGAAAGTTGGAATCTTTCAACTCTATATTTCTTCACTACAAAACAATAAGATGATGACAAACAGAAGGAGAGGTTAAAAGTGGAATCTTCTAAAAGAAAAAAATAATATAGAAAAAAAAATGGAACCCTAATGGCTTCTTTGAGAATTGGAGCTGTCTTCTTCTATGGAAGCCTACACCCCCTTTCCAAAATCTCATGTAGAAATGTCCCACTAAAAAATTGTCTTAAAAAAAGAATTTTTCATTTCCCTTTTTTCTTTTAGCTCAAATGTGGCGTGAGAATTCGAACATCCGACTTCTTAGTTAGAAGTCGAAAATATGTCGAGTTATGTTTAAGTTGACTTTCCCCTTTTCTATTTATCACATGACACATACAATAAAATATGATTATATGAGTGAAAAAAGATTATGGGAGATCTATATTATAATGATTTTGTTATTAATTTTATTTGTTTTTAAAAATTAATTTGGCTTATTAATGATGCCTTTTGTTTTCTAATATACTCTACCTAGATAAACTTTTTAAAAGCTAAGAAAATATAGTTTAAAAAATGACAAAAAAACAGAAACTTAAATCTTATTTTGATCTCTAAGACTAAAATGTTTTATTTTATTTCAACTCTCAGATATTTTGTTTTAGTCCTCTAATTTCTTTTTTCATAAAAATATCATTTTAGCTTTCCTAATGTTTCATTAATCATTTAACAGAAAATTTGAAACCGATCACTTTTTTTTTTTCAGTGCAAGGAGTGGGAATCAAATTCACAACCTTTTAGTTTGAATATATTTCAATTACCACGAGTTATGCTCACTTTAACTGAAACCGACCACTTCATGAGTGTGGTTTCAAATATTTGTTCCGTCAGAGATCAACTCATCGTATAATGTGCATAAAATTATGGACCAAAACAAAATATTTAAAAATTTAGGACTACAGAAGCTCAAGAATAGAAATAAGATTTAAACTAAACTAAAAATAAATAATGGAATACCATTGCAAAAAGGTATTTCCAAAAATGTCCTAGTAACTACGATGATATAATTTTTTACCCAATCCTACATCCATAGGGTAAAATAACCCAATGTGAAAGGAAAAAGAAATTAACCCTTTGAAAGCAAAGTACTAATTTTACCCAAACAGATTAAAAAAAAACAAAAAAAAAAAAGTTGATGAAGGGAAGATGTGTTGAGTGTTCTCTCCAAACACACAGTAAAAAGTCCATGGTTCCCTTAACCATTTATAACAGTACCTTTATTCCCTTTGATTCTGTTCTCTTAAAGAGACACAAAATCCACCAACTCTCTTCTCCTCCTCCTTTATCTCTCTGTTTTTACATTCATTTAAAATTATTTCAAAACATATACTATTTTGTATAATTATCTCAATACATCAACGTTCGACATTTACCAATCATTCAATCACAATTCTACTTGATCGTAATTCTTATTGAAAACTTGGACATTTACAAGTCATTCAATCACAATTCTACTTGATCGTTCTTATTGTTGTTTCGAGTTCCGTAGACTAGTATATTATAAACCTCAAAGAGAGACTAATTAAACAAAGTTCAAATCTTGTAATTTTTTACAACTTTTATCACAGCCGTCCAATCCCATCTCAAATGCTAATGATTCTAGATCAGAAGCCCTATACAAAAAAGTGCTTTTTAGATATGTCCTCTGAATCATCAATAAAGTAAAAGAGAGCTTCAAAGTTCAATTCAATGTGCCTTTTTCATCAAGTATGGAGAGTTGCAGAGAAAAGAGCTAATCACTTCTAAAGCTGCCCATGCACACAAGGACAACTTTCTGCTGCAAACTCATCATCTTTCACCTCTGGTTTTTTCAAGATCTTCTTATGTTTTTGGTGACCAAAAATCTTTACTTTGACACTTTTTTTTCTCACTTTTTTTCTCCTTTTTCCCTTTGAATGGTGGATCAGAAAAAGTAAAACACTGGATTGCTCTCAAAAAAATTTCTCTCTCTGTTGATCTGTCAAAGCTACAAAGTGACAAACAGATCCATCCATTCATGTTTGGATGGAAAAAGTTTCTCAGGAAAGAAAATTAACAGAGAGAAGGAAAATTTTCACATATAATATGACAAACCCAACTGATATAAAAGAAATTACATTAGTTAGAAGAACAAGATACAACCTACAAGCAAAGAAAATAAAGTTAACCCAGAAAGAAAATTTCCACACATAATCCATATGGGTTGGAAAATAAAAGAAAAGAAAAGAAAAAGGGGAAAATTTCAGTTCATGAGTGAATCTTCTTCTATTCTAGAAAGCAACTGATGCAGAGCAGAAGCAATTTCATCAACAGAAGTCAGCTTGCAATCATCTTCAACCTACATTGAATCCAAACAAACAAAAAAACAGATATTTTTTCAAAATCCTCTCTTAAAAGAAACAAAAACCCCATTTAAAAAGCAAAAACTGACCTTAACACTGAGACAGTAGAGGGCAATTTGGTCCATAGTAGAGATATTGAGATGAAGAACAGAGAGGGAGAGAGAATGCAAGCCAGCCACCATTTTCAGCACCTGTTTAGGCCTTCTCTTTGACCTGATTTTCAAGTTTGCATGATTGTCCACCATTGTTACTTCAATATCAGCAATGGAGGAGCACTGGGTCCCACCTTCACCCACAGAACAACAACCCTCCATTGCTGAGAACTGAGGGAAGCTGAAGAACTCAGAGAAAGGGATGTGTGAGGAAGAAGAAGATGAAGAAGAAGAAGAAGAATTTGAAGAAGCTTCTGAATTCTTCCCCTTCGAATCCATTTGAGCTGTGGAGAGAAATTGAACTTTCTGCTCAAGCTCCTTCACGAAATTTATAGCACCCCCAATGATTGAAGCTTGGTCCCCCTGAAAAAATAATAATAATAATAAACCCCCCTTTTGAATTTCTGTTTGGAAGAAAGGAAAATTGAAACGAAAATTGATGAATTGAGAGATACCCTTTGGACATAAGAATCTGGCATTAGGGATCGAAGAACAGAGAGGTACTCATTCATCTGTTTTCTTCGATTTCGTTCAACTGCAATGTGGGTCATTCTCTGATTCTCGATTTCCTCTTTGTTCTTTCTGGTTTTGGGTCTTCTTCTTCTCGGTCGAACTGGATTCGGAGTTCTTGATTCGGCCTCCAATGGCGGATTTGGGTCGCTGAAAATCAACCCATTTCTCGAAATGGCGGCGTCGGGGGAAGGAGCCAAAACAGAGGATGAGGAGTTCCAATCGCCAAATGGGAAATTTTCTGTTTGGTTCTCGGGAAAATCGAAGCTCCCACCGCTCCAAATCCCTCCTCCAAACAAGCTGTAGAGATCTTTGCTGCCGCTGTAAATTAATGGGTCTTGAGGATAAACCACAGCTTCTAGTGCCATTCTCTCTCTCTCTCTTCTTTCTCTCTCTACTGTAAATCTAAATCGCTACTTTTTGAGTGAAACCCATTTGAAGAAGAGCTGAAAAAGGGAGAGAAAAATGGTGGGTTTTGGAATTGGGAGCAGAAAAATGGGGGTTTTAAAAGGGCTTTGCGAATTGCGATTGCGAAACGAAATCTGCAGATATTTCACGTGAAGGAGAGAAATAAAGGGGAAAATAAAATAAGAATTGAAAACCTTTTTTTTATTGGAAAAGAAAAATAAAGACATAAACAGAACAGAACAACATTTCATATCAATATGTTTTCGTTTCATTTCACATGTACCTTTCAAGACATGGAGACACACCAATCTTATTTTTGAGACCCACAAGTCATTTCCATTAGAATTTTGTGAAAATGATGCCCAAAAAATTTATTAAAAACCCTAGATCTTGGTAGAAAGAAAAATGGTGTTTTCTTGATTAATTATCGCTGAGGTTTAATTTAAACTATCCTAACTTGGGTGCAATTGGATCATACTACATATAGTGATAAAAGATTAAAATATGGGTTTGTTTGAGAAATTGTTTCGACTATAATTTTAATTTCAATTTTGTTTTTAAAACGTGTGATAGGATGAACTGTATGGTGCATGTTGAAATCGTAATATTCATAAGCATGTGATTGTTGAAGAATCACCAACTTTGATGGTTCTAAAATAATTTTAAAAAATAACTAGMAAAAAAGAATATGTTTCAATTTGGATTAAAATAATTTTTAAAGTCACAAAGATTAACTTGAATAAACAAAAATATACGTACAAAATTTTAATCATCTAATTGATTGATCTCGATGAAATTAATTGGAAAAAAAATGGAGAGAATTTATTCCAACATAATTGAATGAAATAAAATGGAATAAAAATGGAAACTTTGGGAGTTAAAGTGGGAGGGGAATATTTTGGACAGTGAAAGAGTGGGAAAGTTAGGTACCAAACATCATAATTGATGACATTTTTGTGTCAATTTTAAATTAGTAAAGTGAAGTGTGATTCTATCTGAAAATAAAAATAAAATAAATAAAATAAGAGTGGAGTGTCATTCAATTATAAATGAGAAAGCCACTTCTCTCTRAAATAAAAGCCTAACAATTTTCTGTCAAAGAAAATTCAATAAATAATTGTGGAATTGGCTTCCCCCTAAAAAAACATAATTAAATTATCGAACTAACATAGTTCTAGYCATGAGATATTATTGTTCAGTATGAATTATAGATTTAAATTATCAAACTAATATATTCTAAAAGATATTGAATTAAGACATGACATAGTTTAATTAGTCAGTGTCTGTAATAGTTCTTTAAACTCTTTTATCTTTTTCACTCGGTTTTGTATTATAATGTAAATAAAAATAAAGAAAAAAACAAATTGGATTGTAAAGATTTTTTTCTTTTGTACTTCAATCTCAAAGTGAAGATAATGTTGTGCATTATTAATACTTTCTCACTCTTCCTTTTTACTCTCTCCCTCAAATTATTATTGGGTTTTGTTAAAATATATATGTGTATATATCTTCCTGAAAAAAGTTGCAAACTTTTTACCATATTCTATGGATATTATATTATAAACATTTTTCATAAAAAAAAGAAAATAAATGATGAATTAATATAGTTTAGTTAGGTGTGTTATTGTTAAAAAGAATATTAATTATCAATATTTTTTTGTATTTTATATCTCTAAACACATGCCCTCCTCGAGTGTTTGGTCCATAAGTGTTTAATAAGATAAGAGACCTAACAATGGTGTATAATATAAGTAATATACTCATATCATTGTCAATGATATATAATATGGTATCAGAGTTCAAAAAGCTTAAACGAGCATCCGGTCGAAAAATGAGTTGAGCCACGATCTTCTACGGATTTATCATTCCTAACCAAACATTCTCCGCCTCTGGCTACAACAATAACTCATTCTCTTGAAAACCCTAAATTGGGATTCATTAAAACCGTAAATTACCAAACACATCTCAATCGGGTTGACACGAGCGTACCTATAATAAAATCCAAGCATTATTGCATACCCCTTTCTTTTCGGTTATGAGTTGTGATAGAGTATGATGTGGTGAGTAATAATTTAAGGATAGAGGAGAGATTTGAGGAGGGGCATGTGATTTGGAAATAATGTTATATGAATGTATATGTTACTGTGTTACTGAATAATGGTAGCAGGCACAGAGATGAGATGATAGAATGGTAAAAGGCTGACACTTTGCTTACACAAGTTCTGAAAGATAGACTGCCAATTTGCTTAAACAAGCTTTTGGGTTTCCATGAGAAAAAGAAAGAAAGAAAGAAAGAGGTTAAGAAGCTTTTTGAGTTTCCATGAGATCACAACTCACAGACCCACAAAGTTTCCTACCTTTTAGCCACCATTGTCATTTGTCAGACCACTCTCTCACCCCTAACAGAATCCTCTCATCATACACTACTAAACAAAAACAAACAAAAAAGTTAGGATCATGACCAGTTTAATTTGGTACTTGATAACTTTTTACTCGTCTCCGCGTCTCTAAACTTTTAATTCTATACATAATTCTATGTATAATGTCTGTGGATTTTCAATTTTGTGTCCTAATAGTTCATTAGTCCGTTAGATATCTTTTCTTTTAACTAAATTCAATGATCTATTACGCACGAAACTGAATTTCGTGTCYATTAGATCTATGATCGTCTAATTAAGATGTTGGTGAATTTTAAGGAAAAAAAGTCTAATAGACCAGGGATTAGTTATTAAACACAAARTTGAAAGTGAAAAGATTTATGTTAGATGTCCAGTATATAAATTAAATTTACCCAATACATCAACCTAAACTTTTAGGTTGAGTGGTGRTTTATTCATCATAACCTAGTGTAGAGCTGAATACACTACTAAGCATGATTAAATTTTTGGTTTCCAAAACTCTTAATTTTGTGTTTAACACTGTTGGTGGATTTTCAATTTTGTGTCAAGTAGTCCGTCAATCTATTAGATGTTTTTTTTTWAAATTCAATAATCTATTACATGCACAAAATTGAATTTTGCTTCTATTAGATGATCTATGATATTTCGATTTTGTGTCTAAGCAAGATGGTGAATTTTTTTTTTAAGTTTGATAGGTTGGGGACTCATTATTAAACACAAAGTTAAAAGTTTAGAGATGTATTAGACACTTTTAAAGTCTACGGATCTATAACATACAACATTGAAAGTTTACGGATATATTGGACACTTTTTAAATATATTAGACACAAAATTAGAAGTTTAAACTTACATATACTAATAGACATTTTTTAAAGTTAAGAGGTTTCATTAGACCAAACTTGAAAGTTTATGCACTCGTTAGACATCTTTTTCAAGTCCAGTGATCTATTAGACACAAAATTAAAAATTTTCAGACATTTTAGATATTGTTTTTTAAAATTCAAATGCCTATTGGATGCAACCCTATAATTTTTAAGAACTAAACTAATTGTAATTTAACTTAAATAAGATAAATAAAGACATATGAAAGCTAGACTACACTTCTAATTTTTCCCTTTTCTTTTTTTCTTTTGTTTTCTTGCTTGGCAAACAATATAGTTGCTTTGGGGAGGGTTTTGAAGAAGAACACAAAAAAGGGGTTTGAGTTTGAATGGGGTTTGGTTTTGAGAATAATGAGAGAGATGGTTTGTTTGCTTTAGCTTTTTGTTTGAAGTTGATTGTTTTAGAGATGATGAAATGAATGGATCAAATGGATACAAAATTATTTAGATTTTGTTGTTGCCGACTGAGGGTGTAAATCACAAGACCAATCCCACTTTTGATTTCTACTCTATTTTTAGCCTTTGTCTCTTTCTGTTTGCAATTTAACGTAGAAGACACACACAATTGTGTCACACACACAGAGAGAGGATCTGTCTGTCCTTTGGTTTAATAATTTACATATCAACCACTACATAATAGCTATAACACAATTATATAATAATATATATTTGTGTGTGTGTTCTTTTTTATTTCCAATGATTTATATATATAGTCTCTTTCTTATTAAATGGAACATTTGTTCTATGTCAATTTTTGTTATTATTTGTTACTTATTTTATCAATAGTTTATAGGTACAAGAAAATGTAATGGAAAGTGGGAGGAATACATGATTATTAAATATAAAATAAATCACAAATAGAAGGAACTAAATATTACTATTAATTATAACATCTTTATCATATTATAAACTTTGTTAAGTGACAACTTAAAGTGTTCAAACTATCCTTTTCTTTTTTGAGAAAAAGGAATTTTATTAAAGACTAAAACGGGCCATAAGAGCCACGACTATTACATAAAGGGGAATTTAAATGGATGGCTAAATTTTGACACCCACTTTAAAAAATAGCCATTAGTTTTAAATTTTGCACAAATGACTAAAGGGCATTTTAGGAGTTTTATACGATGATTTTCCAACAATACCATTTTCCATGATTTTTTGGATTTTTCTTATATTCAACCACCTAACAACCTTGCTTTGAGTTCAAATTGTTTTTACTAAATTAAAGGGATTTTAAATTAATTATTTTGTTTTGAATTTATCTGCCATTGTTCTACTTTAACTACTTTTAAGCCCCCTCTTCTCTCCTTGCAACAATCGATTGTGTGCATATCATTATCAAATTAAGTTTCTGAATAATCTTTCAACGTTGATTTATTTCTTTTTTCTTGATCCATAGACTAATCATTCACCCTTTCATTCTCCTCAAACTTTCTGTCATCCTTTTAAACATTTGATGAATTATTAAAAATCGAATGTCAATAAATGTATATACCAATTGTCGAATAATTACTAAACTTAGAAGGGCAATACATGTATATATCATTATGCAACTCAATTATAAAAATTAGAAGGTCGATAAATGTATAATACCAATGGAAGAATTCTTAAATTTAGAAATATATGTATATATCACTGTGCAATTTAATTACTAAAATTAGAAGGTCAATACATGTAAGTACCAATTCAAGAATTATCAAAACTAGGATGTCAATACATCTATATATCATAATGCAACTCAGTTATCAAAATTAGAATGCAACTCAATTATCAAAATTAAGAGGTCAATATATGTATATATCAAAATTCAACTCAATTATCAAAATTAGGATGTCAATACATATATATACTAATTGAATAAATATTAATTAAATTTAGAAGGTCACCAATAACATGTATATATAGTATATAAAGTAGTTGAACTTACGTAGATATATTTCTCAAATTTGATTTTAAACGTTTCATTCATGTGGTCAATCCCACGTCTATTTTTTATTTTAAAATTCTTCCTAAATTACAGGAAGGCAAAAAATAAGTTTTATTTTTAAATTTTCCTAAATTATGGAGAGGCAAATAACAAGTTTTAAACATTTCTTTTCTTCGTTTTCCATTGTTCAAAGTCCCAAAATCAAAACAAAATACTAAGCTGTTGAAGAGGCAACTGGACGACAGTGGACTGTTAGTCGGGGCAGATCTCAACAACGATGGTGCGTGGAATGTTGGACGGCAGCATGCGAACCAGAATTGGGCAACGAGTCATACATCGACTGCCAGAGTGCTGAATGGAACGGGGAGAAACTGACCGAAATGGGACGAAACTGATCAGTATCGGACGTAGGCAACTAAACAATGATGGACCGACGGTCTGAGTTGAGACCGTGGAGGACTATATGTGAAGATGAAAGTTGGAGAGATGTGGGGCAAAAGAGGGGTTGCTACCATACAAACCCTAAATCTAATTTTTTTCAAACACAAGGTTAGGATCCTAAGTTTTCACAAATTTTCCTAGAAATATTCTTTAAGAATTTTGGATTTTAAATCTATAAATTTTAAAATCTACCTTAACAATTTTTTTATAATTTTAAAATCTATTCTCAGAATCTCCTCTTAAAATATAGAGTATCAATGTTAAATAGTTCAAATTTGATTTGTCAATTTTTTTATTAGTTAGATACAGTTGAATTTTCTTGTTCTATCAAATAAATCCTTAAAATTTAACATGTATATCTAATTTTTGTTACGGGGTATATTGGTCTAAAATATTTATTCAGTATTTTTTAAAAAATTGTGATTTAGCCATTTGTACAATATCTAATATGTTTGGTCATTTTTTAAAAAGCGTTATTTATTTTAGTCAGCAGTTATCCCTTACATAAATCCCTTTTAGAATCATTAATGATCAAAATGGGAAAATAATCAAACTATCCGCATTGAACTGTAGATCAAGTTGTTACAAAATAAATAAACGTTTGAACTTCTTTATGTTAAGAGAAAAAATGATTAAAAAATCAAAGTCGCAAATCATGAACGCTTATAGACAACAAAACAATAATATCAATGATGTATGGAAAAAAAAGTGTCACAGATGATTAATTTTTTTTCCTTTTAATTTCAATATATAGTTACTCACCCTACAAAAAACTATTGAATGGGCATGTCTCGAAGGGATAGCTTGCGTGGCATGGGAACTTCAAGGAATATCCTTGAGGTTGACACCGACTCTTGGGTAATAAAAAAAAATTATTGGATGGGTATAAAAAAAAACACAGTTTAAAACCTCTCTCTCATACATATAACGATATAAAATCGTCAACCACATTGTTTCAAACCCTTCAAATAATTTCTCTGTGCATATCCACATACCCGTACATATGCAATGAGTCATTGCTTGGTGGAGTTACGTGTATCTTTTTATTAGAGATAAATGTCTTAACCAATTGAACTACATTCAGTTTAACTACGTCCTTTTCAACATATCATATACCACAAAAGATATGATATGATACATACAATTAAATCTTGTGTGCTTGCATTATCCACTTGCTATCTTACCCTCACTCACTCACACACAACCATTATATTATTCAAGAAAATAGAGGAGAGAGACTTTTTTTTGCTCAACCCCATTCCATATAAATTTGAAATTCAAACATTTATGTGGGGTCCCATAATCTCTAAGGTTCCCATTTTCTCAAATTAAATGTGCACATGAGATATAATTCAATAATAAAGGAGAGAGACGTGGCTGAATAATACAAGACAGAGAGAGAGAAAAAATAAATTTTTTTTTTTACTTTTACTCCCATTATTATTAATTTGAAAAGCAACAATTATGTGGGGTTCGATATTCTCTTAGGTTTTGTTGTCTCGACTTAATTAACTCAAAGAGAGAGAGAGAGATGATACCTACATTGAACCAAACCAAGAGAGGTCTAATAAATTGGAAGCTCCCTTTCAAAAGTTTCAACTTTAAACGCTAAGAAAAAGTTCAATTTCCAAAAGGGCAACAGTTTAATTTGATTAAAGAAAGAGATTAGCCTTTATTTTTGTCCACTACCATTAATTTATCCCTAACAAAAGGCTAATCCTACAAATTATAATAAAACCCCATCCCATCAACAAACCCTTACCTACCTTTAAACAAGTAAAGAAAAATAACAGGTAAGGAGTCGTAGAGAAATCAAAATTGGGAAAACTTTGAATGAAACAAAACTCGAGATTTGTTTCTATCACCCTCTAATCACTGGCAGTTGATAAGAAACGTATTCGAACTCATGATTTTTTTATCAAATATATATATGTTTAACCAGTTGAACTATAGTATACTGGGAATTAGCTCATTTATATTATCAATCTACACGTACATGCATGGACATTGTTTTTAGTGAAACATATTTTTATAATATTTTAATGAAATTTGGTTTTAAGAAAGATTTATTACAAAAAGACATATCTATTAATATTGAGAAGGAAAAAAAAAGGAAGAAGAAGAAGCTATATAAGCTCGATTCAAAAGATTAATTAGGGTCTATGGTTTGTTAAAATGAGATGTAACGTGGGAGTTGATTAAAATTTTCAAGCCTAAGCTCAACTTTAAAAGTCAAACCCATAAACCTAAGACTTGAAAATCCAAATATCTCTAAGTGAACTTTTTTCACTATTCTAATTTTTAATAGTTGAGGTGATTCATGAACCAAATGGAAAATTATTCTAGGTATCATTTAATAACGATTATGTTCTTTTTTCTATTTTTTAAAATTAAGATTATTCTTTTTTCTATTTTTTAAAATTAATATTATAAAAATTATTTAATATTAACATATTTTCTTTGTTAAAAATTTCATTTTTTTTTAAAGGTTGCAACTCAAAGGATGAGATATGAATTCAAACCTATAAATCTTTTAAGAAAATTTGAATCGTACTCAAGTTGATTAAAAAAATTTACCTTTTAAACACCGTTAATTTTAGGGAGAAAAAAAAACTTTTTCCATAGTCTTTTTTTTCTGAAATTTTTGAAAAACTTTGGAAAAGTAGATAAAAATAACAAAAAAAAAAGTTTAGAAATAAACAAAATAGTACATCAAAATCTTTTAAAGAAAAACCAAAATCAAATGAAAATGCCAAATTTGAAAATATATATATATATATATGGAAAACTATATGTATTGGAAGGGGATATATAATCGAAGAAAATTTCATTATTCATCCAATGATTTAATTTTAACTTTAAAGTTTTAATTTTCATAAACTAAACTCTAAACATAATTCTCAGACCAGCAGTGAAATTAACACTTCTACAAGACCACACGTTAGAGAATAAACTAACGAATACAAAATTCAATCCAATAAATCACTCAAAATATTAACTTTTACATATATAGTTGTAAAAATAAGCACGCTACACAAATAGGTCATGAATCTCATCCAACAAACAAGAATTCAGTCAACAAAGAGTTTTCCGTTGATGCATACTTATTGCTTACTAAAGTTCAATGGTTCATGACGTGAAGTTATAATTGACTCGAGAATGGAAGTACATATACAAGTAAAAAAGAAGAAAAAGTGGGAATATTTTTTCTAAATTTTGAAAAATAAAACCCTAATGAGTGATGAGAGTTGAGATTGGGTGTGGGGATGAGGATTTTGTGCATGCATGCAAAAAATAGAGTTAGAGAGTAGAGTGCCCTTTTGAAAATCTTCTTGCCTGATTAAGGTTCGCCATACTGTCTGTTTGATTTCGACATAAAGTGATTTGTCATTTTCTTATTGGAAGTGTACCCTCCCTCAGCTACTCTCCGCCGTACACGTGG